>PKRV01000123.1:146233-162644 GCA_003709505.1 Hyphantria cunea
TACACTAATACAGAAACTAAACATACGTATACTGTAAGCACTAAATTGTATTTTAATTATTGTTTCCTGCTATCTCGTCACGACTGCAGGAATCGTCCTGGTTATTGACTTTCGTTTTGAACGAGACACGACTCGTTGACATCCTGATTTCGAGTGGGAGTGGGTCTTATAGTAGTACAGCTTGCGAACGAAGCGTTCATGAAGTCGTAATTGTGTGAGGGACACAAAAGAAGCAAATTGTTCAATGAGTGAAAATATTTATCCTGATCCGAGAACATGAAACGGAAGTAGGGTTCAAGGTAAGTAGGTTAATATGGGGAGTTGAGGAACGAAAAAAGATAAGTCAGCACTCGCTGACTGCGACGCTATCGAATAGGTAACCATTGCAATTGAGATCGGAAAGTAGAGACATATTGACCTCCGCAAGTAGGTCATACTTGCGGAGATTAAATATAAATCGAATGCAGTTATTAAGAAGACGGTCAAGTTTATTAAGGAGTTCTGCATTCAAGTCGAAATAACTCACACCATCATAGTCAATTAAGGGGATAATTAGGTACTGCGTGAGAGAGAGAGTTTCATTTTAGGAGGCAAGAAGTTCTTGAGACGGTAAAGTGTTCGCAGGTTATCTGTTAGTATATGGTTCACACGAGCAACCTGAACCCGCCTATCTAGAGTTGAGTCGATGAATAGCCCAAGGTCCTTGACTTCGAAGCTCCAAGGTATGACTTAGCCGTTGAAGATGACCTGCGAGATTGATGTAGTATCCAATCGATTCATTATGTTCATGCTGCCCACTAAAGTCGCTTGGCATTTAGTAGGGTTAAGTGACAGCCCGAATCTAATTAACCAAGATTTTATGAATCCTACATCCCTGTTGATATTGTCGATTGCCTGCAATATGTCCTTCGCCCTAGCTTATTATTATATAGCTGCAGATTATCGGCATATTCATACTAATATTATAAATTAGAAAATAACTCTGTCCGTCTGTTATGCTTTCACGACTAAACAAACCGCCGCACCGATTTCAGCGAAATATGTATAAAACTATATCGCTTCTTTTTAAACCTGGTAACTTAGCCTTCGGGGAAACTAACTTGAATGGAGTGATGCTATAGCCTTTCTGAAATCTTTTGAAGTGTTCTTTCCTTGCTACTTTGGTGAGTGAGAAAATCACTTTCCCCCAGTTTCCTTAACTATGGGGAAGAAAGGATCAAAGGGCTGCTACTCACTTGCTACTCCTGAGTTGCAGGTATCTTTGGAAAGCGGTGGTCAATAATTATCAGGGGACCTATTAGCTCTATTATTTCCCATCTATTAAAATTGATTTTTTATATTATTTATTCATATTATTGTGACTGACTGACTTTGATTTTGCTGAAGTGTTCATTAATATTGTTTCTTCTACACGACCTAAAATTAATTCTATTTATATTAAACATACGTTTGAAAATCACAAAAATTAAATATTTGATCTTTTTTAATCATCACAGGGAAAGGTTAATATACGGAGGAAACATTAGAATACCTGTCTTTAATCAAACAATTTGAATTAGATTGAATATTGATTTCTCCACGACGCTAGCACGTGTTGTTGATAGAATTGAACAATGTCGGGAAAACGAAATCGAAATGAATGTAGAGTTCAAGGATATGGATGTGATTTTAGAAACGTTACTGTATGCAGCTACATTATGAGTTTATTTCGTTTTCTTTTCTTTGTTTTACGCATTAGCCAGCTTGTTATTATCTTATTTTGTTCAGAAATAACTACTATTGTTATAACTTTCATCAAATTGTGAATTTAACTAACAGTTACTAAATCAACAAGGTAATGTACCCATTAACCAATATTTTAGTATTTTTTTTTGTAAATCATCGTATTTCCATGCCATCTTAACCTGATATAAGCCGTTATTAGCTCCTATGGAAAGTCTCTTAACTGTTACTATTTAATTTCAACTACTAGTAGTTGAAAGTCCGTCAAAGTTCAAGAAAATAATTAGCGAACTTCAGTCTGCAAATGCTCGCGTAGGCCTTTAATAGAACTTAGAAAAAATAAAGTCATGGCTAATAGTAATTTGATGCCAGTACTAGTTAACAAGGTACCACTCGAGTACGTAAAGAGTTACAATTACCTTAGAAAATAAATCTGATTTAGGAAAGATCGAGAGATGGAAGAAGTAAGTAAACAGGAGAATAGCTATTCCATGGAAAAAGTATTCTATTAAATTTAAAAGAATTATTTAAGACACGAGAAGTTTACCGTGTCTCACCTACGGCTGACAAATGTGAACCTACGATACAAAAAATACAGATCATTCAGAGAGCAATGGAAAGGAGCTGCTTAAAGTTACAATTGAGAGACAGAGTAAGCAGGAAAATAATTAAAGCCAAGCCCAATATTTCTCTCAATGTCTAAAATGCAGATGGGTTTGGCATGTTGCGAGATACGCTGATAATCGATCGACATTTAACACCACAAAATGAAAAGGACCGACTGGTGTGAGAAGGAGAGGTCGACCGCACACCAGGTGGCAGGACGAGATTATAGCAATTGCAGGAACAGATTGGATGAAACATAATGAAAAATAGAAGTCATTGAAGGAGGCTTTTATCCTGAGGGGGGGTCCACATTAAAGTAATCATTAAATATATTTTTAGTTTTATGTATTTTAGTTTATTTAGTAGTAGATTGTTTGTTAGAATAATAATCTGATACTAAACAAAATAAAGATATTTTATTGTTATTATTATTACTAGTTGATATCACAGACACAACACTTCTTGTTATTTTGGATGTGTTGATTACAAAAAATAAACAAACCTCTGAAAATTGGTTTGAAATCTAAATTGTATCCATATATTTGTGCTACTTAGTACTGCTTGCGTAAAATGCGTAAAGTGATTGTCTCGACAGCTGGAAACATAAAATGAACTAAAAAGTTATGACGATCCAAGTCGAGGGATAAATTTTCCAAACTGCCTGGATAATAGTAGCGAATGGGTCGAGATTTAACGTCCAATATCAATGTCATACATTAGATATTATATTCAGTCCTTGCAAACAGCCGTTGCAAATAAATAACGAGGACTAATTAAATTGGTTTTGCGAAATTACAGTATTTTGCTTTTTACCTACAACAACAACATGCGAAGCAAAAATTAGGAACAGGGCGTTTTATGAATTCTACTACACTCCACTCCACCTCCACTCTTAGATTCTACTCAATGTTACCATCAGGCTGAGCAGAGTTACTTTGAATCAAATTACATAAAAAGAACTTGATCTTACAGAAGCCTTTAAAGGGCAAACGCTTGTGAATAGGCTACTTTCAAGGACAATTACCATTTAACTTCTCTTTGGGGCTGTAGCGAATTGAAATAAAACATTCCTTCATGTTCCAATCAAAATCGGAAAGGGAATAGAAACAATTGAATTGAAATGAGATTTCTTAGAATGAGTCAGCACAATTTAGTCTGACGATTACGTAATTTAAACATTATTTCTATATTCATTTCAACGGTCAGCAGTAGAGTTACTCCTTCAGTCTGGACAACGTATGTATATAATACTATTGTGACAAGGTAGCAGAACTTACTAAATAAAACTAAGCTGGTGGTACAAGCTGATATTTTTAATGACATTATAAAGCTGAAAAGTTTGTTTGTTTGGTTGAACGCGCTAATCTCAGAAAGTATTTTTCACTTTTTAAAAAACTTTCACTGTTAGACAGCTCAGTTATCGAGTATAGACAACATATAATCCCCAAAAACCGGAGTATCAATAAAATATATTATGAAAACGGGGGAAATTGATTCCCTTGGAACGTAACGAAAGCAATTTATGAAAGAATTATTCCCCTTTAAAAGATCTAAAAAGAAAGTTCGCGATAGCATATTTTTATCTTGTGTAGTTGGCTCACTATAACCGTTTTATGGTAACCATATTGGTTCACCCTTTACAACATCATGCAACGGGAAAAAAGAGACGCAGATGAGATTGCGATAGTAAGCTAGTAATAATATAATTAGAATAATTATCTCCTATAACCAATATAGATAATTTTGACTTCTCCTACAAATAAATTTCTAATTAATTGAAGAATTGAATTGCCTGTGCTGTTTTACTTTAGTGTTTATAAATTAAAACTTTCAGTATCATAGCTTCAAATAACATAAAACATCTTTGTGCTTGATATTCTTGTTAGCAGTGAATATATAGCTAAAATAATTGCGACATAATTATGACATCCCGGGATCAGTCAGGGCGGATAATGTGGACACAATAAAAATATGTCGCGTACGAGCGCGAGGACGTGTGAACTTTGTAACAAAGAAATTAATAAAACAGTTCCTGCCTGAGTTCATAAGGAGATTTATTTGCTGTATTTTCATCTTATTAATTGTATTACTATAAAAAGGTAAAGTTTTATTCATTACCACTTTTTAACACTCGATCAAAAAGTTGGGTTTTATAAATTTGACGTCGATGTCCCTGTGTGTGCATCGTAGCTCTAAAACGAATGGACCGATTTCGAAGCGGTTTTTTTATTTAAAAGCTAGTTTCCTTACTGTAGTTTTTAGCTATGTTTGGTATATATCGGTCCAGCAGTGTTAGAGTATAAGCTTTTTTCCTAAATGATGTAAGGCATTTATGGCATATGATTTTTTTAATTTTAGCTTGTTATATATTGAAAAGAGCAGGTAGACTTGTCACAAAGCTGTCTGACTAGCATGGCATCGTAGGCCAAACCTATGGATTAAATCTATGGACGGGTGGTGGGATGAATAATAATAATAACACAATTTGAGGTATGAACCTTTTATAGGTGTTGTTTTGATTTTGTTATCTATGGATTTCTGTGTAATAAATTAAATATCTACTTCGGCATTTCTTCTTAGTCTAATAGACTAAGAAGAATCTCCACCAATTTTGAAATTGAAAATAAAAGTACGGTCTCGCTACTTATCTGACATATTTTTAATGGTGGCAACTTATTATGGTTATTACTTTCATTTGAATTTTTTTTCATCATACAGACTTATTAAAAGATTCAGTATTCGTTAAAAGTCTATTTTTTTATGAAATAGGCTGCATATTAGAACGTATCGCCTGATGGTAAGCAATTACCGCCGCCTATCCACCCGCAACAGCAGAGGCGTCACAAGTGCGTTGCCGGTCTTTGGGGGATGGAGAAGTGGATGGAGAGGGGGATAGGGGAAGGGATTGGGTATGGGCCTCCGGTATCCTCCTTTGTATCGTTTAATTTATCCTATTCTAGGTGAGCTCCGTAAGGTTATCCGCAGTCGTTATTGCAGCTTTACAATAACAACCGCGGAGATAATGCCGTGGGCTAAAGATAGCCAAAAAGGTAGCCTAAGTTACACCTTGTATCAACAGCTACCTGCTAGTGAAGGTTCCGTCAAAATCTGTTTAGTCGTTCTAGAGATTAGCTGGAACAGACAAACAGACGGACAGACAGAAAAAAATTAAATGATTTTTTTTGATAAAATTACCCTCCATATACTTCCATAAGCAATTTAGTGAATAGGTGTTAACTTTAAATTACGAATAGACACTCCATTTGTATAGATCATGATTGCATTTAATCACTTCCTTCGTAAAGTTATATAATTTTATTAAATCTTATCATGTACATTGAATCGAGTAAGTATTAATGAAATATGTTATTGTTATTGAGTAAACCTTTCAAATGAGTGTTGGGTATGTAAAGTATTTAATAATATTTCTATTTTTTCAACTAAAGTAAACGTTACTGCATCATCCTGTTATAGATTTGCTTTTGTCTGATGAAATCACACGAGAGACGATGGATTTGAGAAATAAACTTTGTGAAGTGTAAAATTGACTGTATTAAAGACAACATCACTTCGAATAATAGCCCTATCACTTCAATATTTCTCGCACTTTAGCTCAAGACTGCACTGATGTTGACGAAATACCTTCAAGTAACACAAAACATCTTTGTGTTTGATATTCTTATTAGTAGTGAATATATGCCTAAAATAAAGATCAGACAGGGTGGGTAATGTGGACACAATAAAAATATGTCGCATACGCACGCGAGAACGTATGAATTTTTTAACAAAGAAATTAATAAAACAATTACTGCTTTATAGATTTGCTTTTGTCTGATAAAATCACACGAGAGGACGATGGATTTAAGAAATAATCTTTCTGAAGTGTAAAATTGACTGTATTAAAGGCATTCTTAAAATCATAATATTACTTCGAATAACAGCCCTATCACTTCAATATTTCTCACACTGTAGCTCAAGACTGCACTGATCTCGACGATCTCGACCTTATATATACTAAAGCAACTAGAAACTTTTAGTCGATTCCGCGACGACGTAACATCTTGCCAACAACAAACAAAACAAGCCAAACTCACGTCAATCACGTCAAACGTCAATCCAAATTCGAATACATGCATATTTTTGTAAGGTTCATAATTCTGTACCTCAAGAAAATAACGAGAACTTTCTTACGTTTCAGTTTGTCTCAAGCATTGTACTATTCTTTCTTCGTAACAATTTGTAAATGCGAAAGTAACTCTGTCTGTCTGTCTCTCGTGTTTTCGTGACTAATCCAATGCACCGATTTTAATTAAATTAAGCATGGAGATACTTCAATTCTTGAGGAAGAACATAGGCAATTTTTTATCGTGATCAATGACATACACGCGAGCGAAACCGATGGCAAAAGCTAGTAAAATATATAAAAAAAACTGTTGCCTATCTGTGTCAAGATTCAATTCTGAGGAAACCTCGTTTTTAATTTTATCACAGCTGAATATTTATGTATAAGTAACTTTTCAAAAGCCACTTAAATTCGTCGTACCTTAATTTGCAACTCTTGAGGATTTTATTTTTCTTCAAATTTGAATAGGACCAAACAGGAAGTACGAAGCCTTTCTTAAATTACAAGTTTAAAGGTAAATATCATTTATATATATATATAAAAAAAATTCCAAGATAATAAAATTTAAGCCTTTGCCTTGTAAAATAGATGCGGACTGCGCCCATATAAATAAATATGACAGTTTTGGGGTTGGCAACCCACCATAGATGTGTTGTTAATACAATATTAAAACACAGTTTGATCTGGTTAACAGACGGCTGTAAGTCGATCCTTACACGCAACACTTACTACACATAGACTACTATGGACGCCCGAATCTCAAGAGACGCATTAGTAACGTAAAAAAAAATATCTTCATTCAAAGAGCAGAACACTATCAATACGTGTATAGTGAGTGTCTCATTTCGAACTATATTAAAAGAGAAAAAAACAATAAATTAAAAAAAAAGAAAAACTTTAAATAAACCTTTTTCTTTTTTTTAATATGAAATGGTCAAAATGATTTGCCTATTGTACTTAACCGAAAAGGCTAGAAAGGTAATAAGGTAGAAACTACCTCCACGGAAGTCTTCTGTTATCAATGATCTGTCATGACACAGTCTGTACCACCAAGGTTTTCGGGGCAAGAAACTCATCGTATTTTTATCGAAACAATCGCTATTATTAATTCTATGCGGTATCGGTATTGCTTTTATTAATAACATGTTGTTTCACAATATATGTCTTTTATGTTTGGTTTAATCACGCGACATGTAATTAAAAGTCATATGGGCAGTATGGACACAATTACTTTATCGAAATCATCATTACGCTGGTTGACTAGGCTGGATAGATCAATTCACTTTCATGATTGGTAAACTACTTTCAATTAATGCACTTAATACAGTGTTGCGTGTCAGTAA
Organism: Hyphantria cunea; assembly: GCA_003709505.1. Taxonomy (NCBI): domain Eukaryota; kingdom Metazoa; phylum Arthropoda; class Insecta; order Lepidoptera; family Erebidae; genus Hyphantria; species Hyphantria cunea. Next base: position 154,028 of record PKRV01000123.1, read on the forward strand.
AGTATATATACAAACATTATTAAGCGTTAATAGGGCTGTTCCGCACATGAAAGATTGTTTTTGTTTTCATTGTTTTCGAAAAGATTAAGAACTCTCTATCACCCATATTTCTGAGATATTGTAGCAACTAAAAGATGAAAAAAAAAACATTTCCCGTCGTTCGGCGGGCGGTGGGCTGAGTGCTTCTAATAAATTCGCGCCATGTGGCGCGCAGGCGGCTGAAGGCCGCTCACCAGTCATGGCACTTTTGACTAAAAATGGCGCGAAATGGTTTATGCTTTCTTATTGGGATCTAATAAATTTAAAAACGTAATATCAATGGCAATTCAGAATAAGGCCTTATTTTCATTATTAGATCAAGGAACAATTTAAATCAACGTATCGAATAAATTAAAATCCTTTTGATTTTAGTTTTCCAATTATTTTAAAGAAAAGATACATTCCAGCCGGATCAACACGAATCCCTTTTTACTTATAACAATTACTATGTCAAGGCTTGTTATTATATTTTTAAATGGATTTCGAAGTGGAGTGCGGCTTTGAATAACAATTCTGTTTACTTTCAAAGAGCTCGTTCAGAAGGGACTCCCAGGTGAAGCCGCGTATTTAAAGGTTAAGCGAATAGAGAAACAAGATTTAAGTTACGTTTCACAGACCGTTAGATATTTGACATCATATGTACTTTGTAGTAGCTATGTACGTACAATCAGGAACAATTTAAATTAGCTTACCACCGGATAGTAAATCAACCTTGATTTTATCGATTCGACTTTCATTAACGCGCCGTTTGGGTTATTATCACTCATAGGTCATTATCTATTGTTATCTTTTGTGTAACGAATTTCACAAGTTCATAAAAATAATAGTGTTGTACTTGTTAGACAGTTTCTTCTACGGGTAACATACTTTTTAAATAGTATAAAACATAGTCGTTTGACGCGTCTTTCAGTTTATTCGATATCTCCTACCTCGGTTTGCACTTTCATTTATTTATTATAGAAGGCTTTTACAAAACAAAATACTCAGCAACCAAGGCATTGGAAAAACTTATCATTTATAAGGCACTTAAAAATGATGTAGCATACGTACTTATATATGAAAGTTAGCAATAGCTAACTCTGATCATATAATGGCTGTGTGTTTTGTTTATATTATTAATAAATGTCTTTATTTCTAGGAGTCGCAGTCATGCCGATCATTCAATCTTGTTGCTGCTGGCGTAGCCTTCGAAAGGGCTGCTATGCTGCTGCCATTTACACAATGGTATGAACCTAGTTTAATATTAATACTTAATAAATACTTTATTACAAAATGACAAAACCTAATAAATAATTTATTTTAACTGTCTCGGTGGCGCAGTGTTTGTGTATGCAGCTGCCGTGCTTCAGGTCTCGGGTTCGATTCCTAGGTCAGACCAAATGTTTGTATGATCCGCAAATATTTGTGTTGGAGTTCGGGTGTTTTCTATGTATAATATGTATGCATTTACAAAAAAAGAATATATATGAATTTATATATCCGTTATCTAGTAACCATTTCACAAGGTCTGCTTACCTTGGGGCTCGACGGCGTTGTGTGTTAAATTACATATTTTTATATACATATTTTTGTGTCTGAAAATATTTATTCAATCATTTTATTTTATTTATTTATATTTTCTAATATTGTAAACGTGAATATTAGTTTGTTGAGATTTATACGACAAAAAGTGTATGAGAACACGAGCAGTCGTATAAAAATACTCATCTTATTATTTTTACTATATACACAACGCACTTTTACAATAATTATATGTTTTGTGGTGTTTGTCGTGCTTTTCCTATGAAGTTCAACGAGTGCTTTTTCAATACCACGTCATTATAATGACATGTTACAAAATTACACCTACTCATGTCCCGCACATTTAACTAATTACAATCTACTTAGTCTGGACATAAATATTGTTACAATTAAAAATAAACAAAATATTACTTTTGAATTTGTCGTTTTATATGATTGTTCCATTGTCTTTTTCTTATTTTCGCGCCAATATATTGTAAAATATTTTTTAATGTTGAAATGGAGTAGGGTAATAAAGAGAACCGAATCGCTTTGATTGCATTACATAGAGTAAATACAATTTTTAAAATCGTCCATACGCTTGGAATTATTCAAATGTTTGTGTACTGGGCAATTATTACCTACCTAGTATTCATAGGTACAATGAAACCTCCTGAATTATAAAAAAACAGAGGACTGTTTGTAACAGAAAAAGAACTGGCTGTCTACGCAGTGTTCCTACAAAAAGGCTTTCAAAGCAGTAAGGGAAATAATTCGAAGCAATAATGTCCGAAAGCAAAAGCTTTTATTATATACAAAGGTAGGTCAGAGAAAATTTTTGTCTACAGCTGTGATTTTTTTAGAACTGAGCAATTTTTAACAAATGAAATGACCGTATTTATGATGAAAGCTTTAAAGAAGCTTCCCAATTAGTTAGCAGAGTATAACGTGGGCGTTATCCGTCTTTAGTGATAGTTTGGTTGGGTGTTAGCAATGAAGAAGTAACTGAGCTATATTTCTTGAAAAGGTATCAAACATCGGCATAGATGTATCGAGACACTATTCTTGAAAAGGTAGTTAAACCCCTTAACAACACCATGTTCAATAACCAAGAATGGTTCCTTCAGCAATGCTCGGCGCCGGGTCGAAAAGCCGATCCACCCAATCTCGGTTAGAAACGAACGTTCCGAACTTCATCAGAGCTGAAGACTGGCCGTCATCTAGTCCTGATCTTAATACACTGGATTATGATTTATGCTCAGTTTTAGAAAGCTTGCTCTAAACGCCACGATAATTTGGAGTCCATAAAACAATCTCTTACCTCTATTGCGCTTTCCTTCAATTTTTTCCTTCAATTATTAGTCGTATGAAGTTGTATTTATCATTTCTATACAATTAGCTCAAAATAAGTCGCTTTTCTTTTCTTGGTTATTACTACCACCTCTAAATCTTAATTCATAAAATAATTTCTAATACTTTTTCGTTTGATACTTTGTCAGTTCACTTGATTCTTAGCATTCTGCAGTATATCCACAATTCAAAGGCACTGATTTTCTCTGGTAATATTTGTTTTAGAGTCCAGCTTTTGATCTATACAGTAAGATTGGAAGAACATAACATTTCAACAGCGCCCATCTTAATTTTATGTTGAGTTTTCTGTTAGTACTTTTTTCATTTTCTGTAAGGTGTTTCTGGCTGTTTCAAATAAAGGTATATGGTACAATTTATACTCACATTGATATCCCTTGGCTAGTTTCAAAAAATTAAATTGAAAATGGAAAATTTAATCTCATAAAAATGTTAAGCATACCTACTTTCAACAATAAACTAGTAGTCGCCCAGTAACCCTTAGCATAAATTACACACTTTCAACCTTTACAATAATATTTTATCCTTCCTTTAAATTTTAGTCCATAATTTGAGTTGGTGCTTGTAACGAGGCTTGTCAATTTTGCGTGGATTATTTTGAGTATAATAATGTCTAATATACTCGTTAAATAACACTACAAAATAAACTTAGGCCTAATGATTCTTGCAAAATGTCCTCCCACTCAATCTGACAAAAATGTGTCCCAAATGTTATATTGTCAGATAAGATAGCATAAATATGTAATGTCATTCTATACTAATATTAGGTGCTTACATATGAAATTGGCGTTTTGTTTGGGACGAAAATAAATTTGTTTTTTTTTGTAAAGTATCTTCAATTAATCAATATAATCAATAATTTAATATTGTTTTCTATGCATCTCATAGATAGTTCATTCGTCCATGGGGACGAGAATCAATAAACTCTCTGAAAGCGATTTGGACTACTACATCGGAGAAAAATAATTCATGTAAGAAGTTATCCAAATGTCACACGTGAACAAGGTCCGGGAAGTATTGTGGATGTCGCAGACGTTCCAATTGCAGCTTCTCTAGTTTCAAACAAACAAACAACAACCCATAATGTCCCACTGCTGGGCTCGGGTCTCCTCTCAGGAGAGGGTTAAGGCCATACGTCCCCACGCTGGCCAAGTGCGGGTTGGGGACTTCTCTAGTTTAGCGGCCGTCAGTTGTGCAGTGTGTGGTCTAGCGTTGTCCTTGAGCAGCAGTGACCGAAAGCGATTGACCACCTTCGGTTGTTTAGCAGCTAGTTCATCCATCATCGTTTGCAGTTGTTGACTATAGATATTTGCCGTAATCGATTGACCAGATTTTAGGAAACAGTAGTGAACCACACCGGCACTAGTCCACCATACACTCACAAGTAACTTTTTAGAGTTAATTTTCGCTAGGGGCAAGATTGGGCTGGTTCTTTAGAGTTCATCCATTGCGACGAGCGCTTCCGATTATAGTACAGGATCCATTTTTCATTGCAAGTAATAACCCGATTTAAAATCGCTTCATTATTGTGCCGACTAAGCACTGTAAGCAGCAGTCGACGCGTGTTTACTGGTTCGCTTCACTCAATTCATGAGGTACCCACCGTTCAAACGTTTTATTTTCCCTATTTGCTTCAAGTGGATTAAAGTAGTTTTATCACTCACAGCGAAACCTGCAGGTTACTGTGAAGTGATTTGCGATGGATCCGCTTCCACAATAGCTTTTAATTCTTCATTATCCATTTTGGTCTCTGTCAACGGGGCTTGCTATGAACGTCGAAATTTCCAGAACCAAAACATTGGAACCAAAAACTTATCGTGTTTCCTTTTGCGACACCAGAGCCATATACATCATTAATCCTTTGAGCTGTTTCTAGAGCACTGGTGCCATGGTAGAACTCGTACTCGTAAAGAAAGCGATATTTCAAGTTTTCCTTTGTGCGAGATGAGATTTGAGACCAAAGAAAAAAATAATGAAAAAAAAACAAATAAATGACTGTTTTCAAGACTCAAGTATACCAGCAAAATGAATTTATAACTTTCCATTTAGAATTCCTATCCAAAAAGGACTACTATATCTTAGATCAACGTGGCCAGTTCGACAAAATGACAATTGGATATGTAGGGACCTAATATTATAAATAAGTAAATTTCCAACTTTGGTTGTATGATTATAGGAGGTAATCTTCGGAGGTATTGATCCGATCCTGAAAATTCTTTCACTAAAACTATTCAAGAGTGACATAAGCGATACTTTATTATGATTGAACTAAAAATTAAGTTACGCATGATACTATTAAGGTTAACTTCCAACGAATTGGGCACAGGTCGGCTAGTATTGTATAAGTTGAGACAGATATTTTGTAAGATGAAGTTGCAAAGAGTATTGTACTTAGAATATTCACATCTGATCACATACTAAAGTGTTTTTTTTATTAATCCACTACTGGACATAGATCTGTCCTTAAAAAGGATGTTTTGGTTTTGGTATAGGTTTGTGTAATGTTTTGTTGGTGTGTTTATGTGGGATAAGCTTTCGAAAATCAGACTATATCCTTCTCCAATGTCCAATCGATCTACAAATAGAAATTTATCAAAATTGGTTTAGCGGCTTAGCTGTGAAAGCGTAACAGATAGACAGAGTTACTTTTGAATTATAAAATTAATATGAAAGTATGCGTATGTTTTTAGACATAGTTATTTTTTAAACCATCATCTATTTCCATGCGCCTACGTAGTAATGAAATACAAATGTACTTTTAATTTCTTTTAAGTTAATTCTCATCCTTAGAAGAAGGATTTGTATTTTAAATTTGAATAGGACCAAACAGAAAGTATAGTCTTTCAAATAAAAATAATTAAGAAGGAGAAAGAATGTTCATATACATTGTTTGTTTGTTTGGGTTTGCTGTTGACTACAGGCGCACATTTAGTAGATTGAAGACTACCTGTTCTGCAGATATTCAATTGTCAGTGTGCGGATGCAAATAGAAAAGTGTAACTGACATTTTGCTGTATATCCAACCGAAATAAAAACAAATACGTAACCATCCCGAAAAACCTGCAAAACAAATCAAAGCTCTGTCCTATAATTTGTAGGAAAACATGTTGTGCCCTACCTTCTACTTTCTATGTTGTAGCCGTGGTTTACTAATGATATAGAACTTGGATTGTGACTCTTACACTTGAAATATTTATTTTAGACAATTTGTTTGTTTGATATGATTTCTCAAGCTTATAGCTACTTATACATATATACAAATAAAATCATCGTTGGCGTTTTACAATCTTCAAATAAGCTTAGCTGATAGATAAAGTGCTAAGTAATTTATTGGTTATATCATCTGTCAAATAAGGAAATGATTTGATGGTTTAGTTACTTGAAATATCATTTGTAAGATAGGATATCATTTTTGTATCTTTTAAATTCGAAACATATTAAAAAAGCGGTCTATTTAGTTCCTTTGACGATCCATTAGAAATAACTTTCTTGATCGTTTAACGTAACCACGCAAAGATAGTGTTTCGACAACGCTCTAATCACTTGGAGATATTTAATGATGAGGAATGTAGAGTGAGATTTTGATTTTATAAAGAAACTGTGTATTATATCCGTTCACTAATGATATGTAATTATGTTTTTTATTCTCTGTCAGTTACTTGGATAGCTAGTGAAATGTCTCTTTACATAGTATGTTATTTCTAACCAACAAAACAATAATAGATATGAATAATCATTTTTGTAGGAATTATTAATACTTCTCTCACGTTCTTAAGACCTTGTGCGAGGCAAAAATATGATAAAAGAGACCTACATTAAACAAAGCCAAACAAGCCAAAAAAAGATTCCATCAAAAGTGTTATTTTTTTTCTGTGACATTTGCCTCACGTTTTCTTTCAAATAAAAATAATTTCTAAAACAGCTCATTTCAGTCAATAAACTTGTTGTAGATTGCATATAGAGTAAATATAAGACTTATGTTTCACAAAATAATGCATAAAATGCATTCAACATATTTTTGAGAGTGATTAAATTAGTTACTTATAAGTTTCGGAACTGAAACGTCAAAATGCGATGTTGCCAGTTTTATCTCACTAGTAACAAACTGACACTAAAACTTAGCGGTTAGATGACTGTGAAACGCAAATTGTTTTAACAGGGAGATTTACGTGCCAGATAATTTATTTGTTAATTAGTTAACCAATACTTTACTCAGGCTTTGTAATACAGACCCTTAAGTAAAATTCTAAACGTTATTTGTTATCTAATAATAAATCTAAAGGATCAAAGATTTATCAGAAAAGTTATTTTAGGATTTTGGATACGTATATTCAAAGTTCTAAAATAAAATATTCAACAGTTGTTGAAGTGTAGTAGAATCCAGGGTTGCCTTAAGCTTTTCGAAGTAGAGAGAATAGACAGCGAAACATTTACACAAGTATTATCATTATTAAAATTACATTTACACTTATAACGCTTTGACCTAATAATGCATTCGACTTACCTAAACACTCCTATTTAAGAAGCTTCGTAATCAAAATCTAGTAAATGTGTACAAAATCATCATTAACTACAATACCATGGTATCCAGACGTATTTGTTTATAGTTTTCCTTTCTCTTTAAAGTATTGTTGTCCAAATAATTTGTCCTCTTAGCTTACGTAGTCCCTTACTTCAGATAGTCGGTACGTTACTCATGGGATGAATAGTAGTGGTGACTTGGAAAATAACTTCAAACTCCAAAGCGTAGCATTTTTAGTTCATGACTACTGCCCATGAACACAGCCAGAGCAACTTAGCGAAAGATTTGACATAAGCATTATGCGATCGTGGAAATTTCTAAACTGTACAATAAGTGTGCCATTTAGTCAAAAGTCGTCGTTTGCAAAAGACGTCCTACGAAGAAAGGAATGTTGATTTCAATAACTTAATATTTCATAATATGATAACCTTTTTGGCTTAAAGGTTGATCTTTTTATACTCATTTCGTCTACCATGCATAACAAAATCCTATTCGGAGCGTAAATTATAAATAAACCTTCACAGTATAAACACTAATAAAGTGTATTTAAAATAAATTTAAATAATTATTTCAGAAGAAAATATTTAACATTTAAGGTTATGTGTAATTTTCCACTCTTCATATTTATATCCAGAAATAGCCTCTACAAGTTGTGAAAAATTTTGAGTTACTTATTTGACTTACCAATATTTGATTACATTGAGTTATTAAAATATAGACTACAGGACCGTCTCGAATTGAGGAGTCATGTGAACCCCCAGAATACCTTTTCACAAAGTAACAGGGGCATAAAAAATAACATTTAGCTCTATGCCGTCACTTGTAAGCTGTCCAACTGAGTACTGGTGAAGGGGAAGAGGTAGCAACCCTCGATTTTTCTCCTTTGTCAAATGATTTTTAAATGGATTAGAAGAGGCACTGAAATTGTATGGAATCAATGCCGTACAAAAATAGTGCGCCACAAGGTTGTTTTTTTTCTGGCAATTCTCTTGGTCAATTTGGTCATTTATTTTTGTACGGCATCGGATCCATTTATCAGGCATGGTGACTAATTTTGAAAAACTGTATTTTGATTTTAGGATATATCTCCTATAGTCAAAAACAGTTAATATTTCTACAAAAAATAAAGTTTTAATTGGAAAAAAATTGAAAAAAAAAATAAAATTTATATATATATATATATATATA
>PKRV01000123.1:162711-217331 GCA_003709505.1 Hyphantria cunea
ATAGACTTGTACCAGTATTAATTACTATTACTGCTAAAATTGTGAAAATTTGAATGAATGTCTGTTCGTTAAGCATACCATAACAGCTGAACGACTCTGGATAAAACTTGACTTCGATATTTTAACCCGAATAGCACAAGTTTTTAGTCCACGGAAATCAGTAATAAACATATGTTTAATAGTCAATATTGTTTTTCGTTTCAGGTATACTTTTCAATAACAATAGTTACAATGGGGCACTTCATAGAAATGGAACGACGTTACCTGAACGGAGACATGAGCGAACCAGAATCGGATAGTTTTCTAGAACCGGAGAAGATCACACCAAGTAAGTGCTTACCAGTGTCGGAAGGTGTACATATTTTATTGATAGAAAAAACTTTGGGAATTATAATAATTTTATTTATTATCAAAAATATATATATACAGGTTTGATTCATAGCTCCCACGCTAGGATTCCTTGTGACGTGGGATCTTGTCTCTTTCAGTCCAATTGCCTTTCTAGATATTAATAATTATGTAATCTAAATTTTCTCAACAATGGAAGAAAGATTAAGTAAAGATCAAGAAATGCAAAGAGTTAGCCGATCACGTCAGAGACTACACATTGACAGTATAAATCCTTCCAGATGATGCTTATTAAATTTTGAATTCCTAGTCACGAGATATTAGATGGTGAAGGATCAAACATTGGTATCGGAGCTCAGCGTGGAATAAATTATGGTAAACATCTCCGCTTTGTGGTTTTGACGTCTGACCTGACTGCCAGCTATAAGTATATTGTACAAACAAATTCAGTTAATTTTGAGCAGTCAGTTATAAAAGATTTAAGTTCTTATATCGTTTCGTTCGCCATATCGTTTAACACGCTTTATTAGCTTTGCTTGAAGTTAACAACTACATAATGCGAATGGATCTTGGGAGTTAATCCTATTCTATTTTTAAATCTGGAGTTGCAATGAAACTATTTATATTAATTAGTCTTGGTGCTGATTACAGCGTCGAGGAATATAGTCTTTAGTGGAATATGAATCGTTTGGACAAGACCTGCACGAAAGGTTTGTAACAATGTTCTGGGTGGAGTAGAGTAATTGTTTCTTAATTTAGTACTGACATTACGATGTATTTTTAAGCCTAAAGTAGTCAAAAAATGTACACATTATAGTACAAAGTATAAGTCAATGCACAACTTGACGAACCAAGGAATTTTTTGGACTATTTATGTATTTTGGACTTGAGTTCACAGTCATTTCTTTCAATTACAGTTTATTTCATAACTTGTCGCTAAGTAATTTACTCTTTTTGTTAATTATAAAAGCTAATCATTGGAGCAATTAGTTTTGATTGTGCATATTGTGTATTATTATCGTGAGGGAATAAAGAGGCCTTACCGCTACCGTCGCCTCCTTGTCTTACGCAGTTCAGTTCTTAATTAAACTCGCGTTTTACAAATTTAAAGGAAAATATCCAAATTTAACGCCATATTATTGTGACGTTTTAATGAATTAATTCATCGCAATGAAAGACTTTGAGATTCCGTGAAACAAATTTCTATCCACGAGTTTATTTTAGAAATATTTTATATTCACTTGAATAATACCACATACTAGTTCTTTAAAGAGAGACCTAAATATATTTATTTGAAATGAATAATAATAATGCGTTCATCAAAAGAATCCACTTGGTTAAATGTAACGCTTATTAAATAAAATTAATGAGCCTATCAGCAAAGCAATAAAATGGTTTATGGAATATATTTATAAGAACTAACCTCACCCATACATGCATTAATATACCGTATAAGTATAGATGACATTATGTTTACATGCGCCCAGTATTTGGTTTTTGTACTTAAATATACAAGTAGATCAATAACGTATTTTAAGGTCAAGCTTTGAAAGTAGCTCAACCTTTATATCAAGCTTTATATATTATGTTCAAGCCTTTTATTGGACTATAAATACGTACATTCATTGAAATAGTATCAACCCGTTGAAAAGACAGTATAAGATGCTGAATTACTGCAAACTACTGTTTTTATCATAGATCAGTATCATAAAAGATTCAAATAGTGTTCATAGCTTTGTTTTGACAAGCAATATCTTTTACATTGTATGAAATAATTAATTATTTTTTGTTTACAAGGCATTTGAAGAAGTCATAAAAGTATGCAATTATAAATATTATTTAAATCTATTCTTCATAGTAATATTATCAAATCGAAAATTGCTTAGCGACAGACCATACCCTGGTAATTCCTCAGCTAAATCGCATAAGCGATTTCAATGAAATTTAGCATGATATTGCTGCTTTGATTCTTAAAAAAGGACATACGTTCTATATCGCGATAACCGACATACGAGTACGAGAACATATGTCTTCCACTTTGAATCGGCGACTTCCAAGACCAGCACGTGTTGTTCTGTAGAGGAAGACAGAGGGGGGGGGACCAGTTGGAAGAGCTCTTCAGAACACTCTCCATGGTAAAGGCGATAGAGGACTGCCAAGCAGGCGATTTCTCTACACAACTGCAGAAGCTCAATGGACTCGGTGGCTTCGGGACTATCGACGATACGGATCGATCGCCACTACAATCGGTCGAGAGCGTCGAACAGATACTGTGCGGCACCATCGCAAAAATGAGAACAGTACTCCACGCACGAGCGTAACTGGGTCTTGTAAAGAAGACACAGATGCCCGGGCAAGAAAAACCGTCTCACCCTGTTTAAAACACCTAGCTTCTGCGAGGCCGCTTTAGTGACACTCTCAACGTATTCTCGTGGGTTTAGGTCTCGGCAGATTTCCATGCCCAGGATAGCGAGCCTATCTTGTAATGGCATTTGAGTGCACTAAAAAGTGGGAAGAGGAAGGAATGGAGACTTTTTGGGTAAGAATGCGCATACCTGTGTATTCTTGGCGCTAAACTCGACCAGATTCTCGCAGCCCCATTGAGAAATGTGGCCCAGAACTTGGCCAAGCTGAGCGACAAGTCAGAAAGGTGTCCAAAATATCACCCATAAACTGTGCTGTCGTCTGCATAGCAATGAATGTTGCCAAGGGCTAACATGTCATTGATATGCAGAAGGAACAGTGTAGGTGACAGGACGGAGCCTTGAGGTACTCCGGCGTTAATCCGCTGAAAATTGGAGGCTGCACCGTCGTAAAGGACTCTGATGCGGAGCTGGTGCAGAAACGCGGCAATCCAATTGCAAAGTTTGGGGGGCAAACCGAAAGGCGGTAGCTTGGAGAGAAGCAAACGGTGCCAAACCCTATCAAAAGCTTTGGCCATGTCGAGACTGTTGGCCAAGGATTTCCCATGCCTGTCAATAGCCTCACCCCAAAGGTGTGTGACGTACGCTAAATGATCACCCGTGGACCGGTTCGGTCTAAAACTATATTGACGATCATTTAATAGGGATTGATCTCCCAGGTAGTGGACAAGTTGTTTGTTTAATATACGCTCAAACTCCTTTCAGATGACGGAGGTGACGACTATCGGACAGTAGTTGTCCGGATTGGAGCGGTCGCCTTTTTTGGGGATGGGTTTAATATTTGCGTCTCTCCAAGCTTCCGGAATAGTTCCCGAGGAACATGACTTTATACAGGCGCATCAATACCGGGGACAACTCAGGTGCACAGTTCTTAGGAACCATCGCTGGGATACCGTCGGTTCCACTAGCTTTCCGGACGTCGAATGACCGAAGTTCCGCATCGAAATCACTCATCCGGATACGAATATCCTGCATTGTAGTGTCGCAGGACGGGATGGTAGGTGGGGGCATGCCGCGATCATCACACACATCACATCCGGAGTTAGCCGCAAAGAGATCAACAAGCAGTTTCACTTTCTCCTAAGGCTGGTGGGCAAGTGATCCGGCAGGATATTTCAGCGATGGTAGCGAGGGCTGACAGAAGTTGGTCTGCACGGCTTTAGCCAATAGCCAGAATTTTTGGCTACCCGTAGGATATGCGACAAGTTCTTGACTAAGCCGCGCAATGCACTGGGCATCTGCTCTGATGTAAGCCTTCTTGCATTCCCCAGTGGCTTTGTTAAACGTTGCTTTAAGTGGATCAACATCGGGGTGGCCGTGAGTGCGGTCCCTGGTCCACGCGTGGTAGGCCGATTGCTTTTGCACAACAGGATGGGTACATTCGCGATTGCACTAGAGAGGGTCGTTGCGCTGGCGACCTCACTGTAAGGAATATAGTATTCCATTCTGACAGTGATCTCGTCAGCCACGGCAGCCGCACTTTGCGATAGATCTTTATCGTTAAAGTAGCGTTGAGCCCACAAAATGGATGCAAAATAATCCCGCATTCCATCCTAGTCTGCCGACGAGTAGTGCCATAAACGTTTTTTTGCTGCCACTCGTCGTGAAGGGGCAATAAGAGGCATCGTGGTGGAAACCAGGCAGTGATCGGAGGATCCCAGTGGGGCGACCACCGATACACTGTACTATGCTGGGTGACTCGTCAGCAATAGGTCCAGCAAGAAAGGCGCTTGACTGGGTATGTCTGGTATCCTGGTGGGCTGGAGTACCATCTGTCAATGTGTCAAAAAAGTCAAACACCAGTTCGGCGTTCGGATACGGCTCCTGCGCTTTGTCCGCTCCTTTCAGAGTGGGATCGGTATAGGCATACGTAGGTTCGGCCTTTCATAGAGCCAATATCTACGTGAAGCCAAAGGATGGCCAAACAAACATCCACCCTAAAGAAAAGATATACTCCAGCCAGGAAACACCCCTCGAGCACGTAGCCGGGGTAGGGCAAATAAGTTGTGTCGGCAGGGCGGCGTATTTGTGTATACGTAAGGAATAGCATGGTAGCCCGTGCCGTCTCAAGATGCTATTGGACGGCATTGAGGTTTGCATGAAGTCCATGGATGTTAGTGAAATTCACCTCAAAAAGCGTGTTGGTGGGAGAATGGAGTGCCGCTGTTGAACATATATGTCTGTTCCAATTTTTGGACTAAAAATCTACTTAGAATGCTATTCCGGGAAACAACTTTTACGTGGTAAAGTTTTTTTAGACAAACCTAATTTGTTTTTTTGGCAACTATTTTTCAACTATTAATTTTATGGGTACTATGTCTTCTATGTTTAGTAAGTATTCTCTGTGAAATACTTCTATCGAAATTGGAATCAATCTTTTGGTTTCATAATCATATTCAAAAGTTTGTCTGTACGAAAGTACTGATTAAACTCAATTTCTTGTTGTTTAAACAAGGAGGTGATCGGCTTACTTGTTTAGTGTAAGGCTAATACAGTTAATCTTTGGTTTGGTGGTTAAGTTTCTCACTTTCAGCCGTATGATAGTTATTATTATATTAAACTTAAACTTAACCCAGACAGACAGATAATGAGAAGACTAAAATGTATTTGTTTGATGATGTGTATAATTTAGTTCTCACAGCGATGTTATCACAAAACGCTGTTTTTTTCTTAAAATAATTTAATTTCAATCTATGTTTGATTAATTAAGATGTTATGGTTTAATTATCCAACAAACATTAACAAAATCTTACTAATTTTATCGCAGTGTTTTTAAAATCAGAAAAATATCAACACCGTTTTGTTTATATTTTTCTTTTAAAAATAAAGTTCAATTTAATAGGCACACTACAAGGCGTATACAAAAGCCTAACCTGTAAATCATTTCAGTTCAGAAACAAAAGCCATTGTTACGAGTCAGCGCGGCCTTGTGAAGAAAGTCGACGAAACACAGATAGTAACATTTCACAATCTGTATTCGAGATAAAGTTCGAGTGTTTGGTAGTAAAGTGTAGTTCTAAAATTCGCCTTTTTATAAACTACATTTATATAGCAAGAATAGTGGCTGAAGTGTCTTTGAATTGTCTGACGCTTTAGTCACATTAACGTTTTTCATTTGATTACTTTAAATTTTAGTAAATACTGTGAATGCTGATACTATTCCAAATAATATGTTAGTTGTATGTTGCATTCGGGTTCTGAATAAATGGATGCAAGCACAATTAACTGTCCGGTATATTAATTAGGTGTAGTAAAAATATGATCCCTTTCAATGGTTTTACTGTTTGCTGTAAAAGTACGATAGGATTCTAGGAGCTTTATGTCTTGTGCATATTTAGGGAAGCTGACTTTTAATGATCTTTCCGACCTTTTCCCAATTTTCTATTTCTAATTCTACTAAGATACAGAATTCCAGAACCACAGTTCTGGAGAAAAAGTGATGTCGGAATTTTGGGCTCTATCTTCCCTTAACGCTACTGCCACCAATTTTCATATGGCAACCGTGACCAAAAGCTTAACGTAGAGTAACGTTAAGCTGTTAAGACACGGAGGGTTTTAATGTGTTAAGAAATGATCATCCATCCATATACTTTTCTAACTAGTTAACTTTGTAAAGTCTTAACCTACTCTGTTGCCAATTTAGCCATGAGTCTTTTTAAAACATTCGTAACGATCTTCCAAAATATATTTTACACGCAATTAGGCATATATTTCATTCATTATTTTATATTTCAACTAGGAACATATTTATTAATGTTTCTTAAATTTTATTATTAAATTTTTTTAAATTTTTAAATTAATATGATTGCTCGTTGGGCTTATGGTAGCGTATGCGACTGCTGTGCCTGAGGTTTCGGGTTCGATTCCCGGGTCGGGCCAAATGCTGCAGAGCTTGTGAAATTAGTTCTAGACAACTGACATAAAATAAATACATCTATTTTATTTTTTGTAAATACATAATTATTATACATAGAAAACACCCAAACTCCGAAACAAATATTTGCAGATATGCAAATATTTGGTTCAACCCGGAAATCGAACACGAGACCTCAAGCACAGCAGTCACATACGCTATAACTGCGCCACCGAGGCAGTCTTAAGTCATAAGTCAGAGAGTAATAAGTCTCCAAAGGTGACAGTCGAGGACTGTGCTAGACTTCTGGTGATGAGAAGCGCACATATGCACATTTTGACTCTGAATCTTATGTGTTTGATTTGTTGTGTCTTTCTTCGTAAAGAAAATAATACGCTATTTTGTAATACTCTGCACTGGAAACTGGATTTTTTTTCTTCATTTCTTCCTAAGAATTTATTGCATTCTGTAAAATAAGATTTCAGTCATTTTTAATCAGTAAAGCTTATAACTAATTGGAAATAGTAGAATAAACAAGCTTAAATTTAGCCGCACCGCAGCCCACCACAAGGAAACTGGCTTTTAAATGAAAACCGCATCGAAATCGGTTCATTCGTTTGAGAGCTATGATGCCACAGACTGACACACACACTAAATGACATCGACGTCATACTGATAACACGAGGGGTTTTTGCGTCAGGGGTTCAAAACAGCCCTTTGTGAAATTCATTGGGGTATTTACAAAGCCAAAAAATAAAAAAAAAAGATTGAAAAAGAATATGAAAAAACAACGTACGTATCCAATTCCTGTTTATTGTTTCTTCATTATTAGGATTTGTATATACATATACGTACACACATACAAGTATATATTAAAACCTCCTACATAGCGTGTCTGTAGCACATTCGACTGCCACGTCAGGAGTTGAGGGATGGATTGCCTTTCGCTTTAGTATTAATGTACATTCATAACTATATGTATGTGTATTTCTATTTGTAGTATCTATTAATAATAATAAATAGTTACAACGAATTTAATTCTAGAATTCTTGATACGAACAAGGCTTTATTTGGATAATTAACAAATGTATTAATGTTATCAATTGAATTAATATCCACCAATGAAATTATTTAAAAACTATACCCGACTACGCAAAACCTTTTGATAAAATTTATATAGCAGGCTAGCTGCCGACAGATTTCATGCTGATGACAGCATCGACAGATGTTTTAATTAACTCTATGGTTTATATGAAAAAATGTTGTTTTTATTTCCAAACTTATTCTATATGAAAACCTTCCTTATGCCACAACAAAAATATATTAAAAATATAACCGAATTGGTTGAACTNTGGGGTATGGGCCTCCGCTATCCTCACTCGATGAAACACAGCGTAAGCGCTGTTTCACACCGGTTTTCTGTGAGGCCGTGGTATCACTCCGGTCGAGCTGGCCCATTCATGCCGAAGCGTGACTCTCCCACGGTTAATATTTAAGATGTCACCCGGGCCTTTATAACTTATCTATTGACATTTCATTAATAAAAATCGGTTCAGTATTTTAGGCGGTACGGTAGAACATATAGACATACTCGCCGCATCCAGGTAGAAATATGCTAAGAGCAAGGTAATATATAGAAATAAATGAACTTAGATTTAAATAAAACACAAACCACTTAAGCTGAAACACTTCAATAAAACACTTTGTTAATACAATGTTGTTGGTTAATTAATTTTGATCAATAAATTGCGGTCACCCCATCTACACTATGATGAGAAGCCATATTTATTGAAACCGCCGAGTTAAAATTATTCCCCAAACAATTGATTCTTGTACATACAGAAGTGTACACACAGGGAATATGATCATTACGCTATTAGGTACTCACAGACTCAGCCTTCATCCAGAATTTATCCAAAACATTGAATTAACAGTAGTTAAAATAAAAATCTTTGTACGTTTTAATAGACAAAGAGCCTACAGGCAACCAAGGTTTGGTACAGTGGTATATTTTGACCTTTCAAGACATTAACGTTCGTGTTGACAGTATGTCAATTAAATTTTAACAAAACTTTCAAAACTGTTGCATTTTGATTGCCAGGAGATCTCTAATTCGAGTAACTTAATGGATTAAAAAAAACTCTTAGGTTCAATTTCTACAGCCTTATCTCAGTAAAAAAGTCTTTGTGTATATAACACCCAGTGTGTTATATACACAATGACTTTCAGCCTATTAAAAATATAAAGTGATAAAGCACTTAATAATAATAGTGTTAACGTGTAATACACGTTATGACATTCTATGCGTGCATGTAAATGTATAATTACAAGGATCTTTATACATAACTACGTATCAACATATATATGGGGGCGCCCCAATACCAGCTACTTCCTTTGGACCGCATTCGACTCGGATGCATGTACCATGGGAAGTGCTCCGAGGAATTGTTCGGGCTGATTCCTGCCGCCTCTTTACGCCATCGTCATTCGAGACAGAAATTTTGTCCCCATCATCTAGATGGTTGGCAGTCCACAACCGTGCGCTTCTCGAGGAACTTTCTGCCTCGCACAACAAAACTGTGGAATGAACTATCGCCTGCGATTACCCGGACCAATACGATCTTCAAACCTTTGTGGGGGAACGGAGTCATGTCCCTCCAACACAAAGGGAGGATCCTCCGACCAGGCGAGGTGATCATGCCTGGCAGGCCACTGCCCAACGGTTGATGTTGGGAAGTTGTATATATGTTAATCGGCGCGAGAACTTCTATTGCGCGATGTAGGATAGGCAGCTTCTTCGTGCACTACGTTACTCCGTAGTTCAGTGTATCTTCAGTGGATGGCGTTGTCATATATTTATGTTGACGCTGTATGTGGAAGTCGCCACATCACTCCCCTCCAAGACCGGAGGTTGATATCTGGATGAGTCAGCTGTCTGTGCTCTGTTGCGGAGCTTGCCAGTGCCAGGATTGAGTAGTTCCAGTGAGTCGGAACTGAGTGCCGCAAGTTCCAGTGAGTCGGAACTGAATGCCGCTAGTCCCAGTGAGTCGGGGCTGAAGTCCGCTGATCCCAGTGAGTCGGGATCGAATGCGGTGCGCGGTGCTGCGGTGAGGTCCCCAGTGAGTCGGGGCGATTGCTGCGTAGTGGCTGGCTGCTGCATAGACGGGAGAGAGATGCTCTGCTTACATGGACCGTAGTTGCAGTGTGCTGTGCCTAGACGCTGTTGAGGCCGTAGGGGTAAACCAGGCTGGAGCGGTCGCTTCCTGCATGTGGTGTATCCCTGTTGAGGCCGAGGTTGCTGGCTGGCTGAGACTTGCTGTGGGAGTGAACATGATGGTGGCGCTCTTGCTGTTGATCTGCTCCTACGAAGGCTGCTTCCAATCACGTCGGGGTCACCACTGTGGAGGAACGGGTGTCATGTCCCTCCAACACAAAGGGAGGATCCTCCGACCAGGCGAGGTGATCATGCCTGGCAGGCCACTGCCCAACGGTTGATGTTGGGAAGTTGTATATATGTTAATCGGCGCGAGAACTTCTATTGCGCGATGTAGGATAGGCAGCTTCTTCGTGCACTACGTTACTCCGTAGTTCAGTGTATCTTCAGTGGATGGCGTTGTCATATATTTATGTTGACGCTGTATGTGGAAGTCGCCACACCTTCAAGAAAAGAGCGTAACCCTTTTCAATAGGCTGGCAACGGACTTGTGGCGCCTCTGGTGATACGGGCGGCGGTAATCGCTTACCATCAGGCGATACTTCTGCTTGTTTGTTATATATATTATAAAAAAATAATGTGTAGATCAATCTTCAATCATCACCAATCTTTTATTGTACTCTTATTAGCGTGAGTCACATTCTTATCATATATTATAACAGAATAAGCCAGTCTTTATGCGGTAACTGAAAGATTTAAAACTAAATTCTTATTAAAAGCTAAACTATAAATATGTGCCTTTTTATGCCCCCAATTAATGAATAAAGTTTGCAACACTTCGGTGTACACACATAATCTGATTTCATTTATTTTATAGCAAAAAATTCAAAACAATAATTATTCTCGAAACGGAACGTTTAAGGGCAAACAATAGTTAAAACCCCTTTGTTGTAGCATGTTTACGTTTTATTGATTCATGTCTACGAGCTTGACGTAATACGATGTTAGTAAATTTATTTAAACTACACAAGATATTACTACATTTCACTAAAACTACTACTACAAGCTACACAAAGGATAAAAATAAAACTCCTACACTTACGTCTCACACTCATTCGGGGTAGACAAAGATAGCAGGCCTTTTGTGAAGACCCTTATTTGGAACTCGTGCTTCCGGTTTTTTTAATGCATGGCCGTGGCAAAGATGCTTTTAAATACATCCTTCTTCAGTAATATTGCCAGTCTAGTCAGACATCATTATTAACAGCCTTTAACAGTCCACTACTGGAGATAGTGTAAGTAAGAAGGTTTTAACCTACTATGCCTCGCTGGCCAGACGGATTGGTAAAAGGTTTGTTCCAAGTATTCCTTTATCTGTGCAGTGATGTTGTTCTACGTAATTTGCTCTCTTAGTCGCCTCTTCTTACAGTAGTTACCATCTGTATTATTAATTCACACCTAACGGAGATCTACTATGGCCCCGGACGGGGAGGACGCGACCTTATTTAGTTAAAATTATAAATTTGAATACTTATGTTACTTAAGTTGTAATTCTATCATAAAGAGGCGCAGTGTCACCGTTCATTGTACCATTAACAACATAGGGGTGAATACAATGCTATTGATATGTTTGCGGAATACAAAATATTCTCGACCAGAAAATCTATTTTTATTATAACTTTATTTAAAGATACTGCTGTTTATATAGTCAATACATAAACTCTTTCGGGCCATACACTAGAGATCAGATATGACTTTCATTGAATGAAGAATTATAAACATTTTGTACAGAAGTTCTCCTCGTACTTTTTGTTTATAACGTAGTACACATAACAAAGCAAAAAAGTAGGCGAGTAGTATGGGCACTAGAAGGCATAATAAAATAGCATCGTTATTTCGAATAATGCAATACATGTCAGTCATTACAAAAATTGATACAGGCATTTATTAAGTAAAATAATTTATTTTAGTATATAAGTAAAGAAGACTGAAAATTCTCTTCATCATTTATTGTTTTGAACGAGAAAGTGATTTGACTCAAAAACATTCAAGGAAAACTAGTGAAACTACAGTATAAGCCGAGAATAAATAATCATAGATTTTGAACTTATAGATAATTTATAAAGCGAGGACAAATCGAGTTTTCATACTATTTACCCCCAAAATATCTTCCAAGAAAACAAACACAATCTATACTTATTACGAGAATTACGTGCATTTAAAAATAAACGATTCAATTGGTTTTATTTTAGGCGTCATTTTTTATTTCAATATAAGATGGCAGATGTGTTTAAACATTTCACATACGCAACTGGATTCGATCACGTAGAAAAATATCTCCCAATTTGTAACTTAATTACATTGAATGGAACGTTCAACGAGGCAGGTGAATTCGCACCCACCTACAGTATAATATTACCATTACTGTTTATACCATCCTTCAAAACGTTCGTTTTAGCCTTTTATTACAAACTTTTATTTTTAGTTTCACATGTCCCGATGTTTGTCTGTAATCAAATATTGCAAGTAAAATTTGATCCACTGCCCGATTTCTAATTGAGCTAAAATTCGAAACACTCCTTGAGTTCTGACGTCATTGCAATTATATATAATCGGTATTCTCATTAATCCAAAATGGACGCCGTAACAAAATGGCGGCTTACATATTTCTGAACAAAATACCCAATATGGGTATTAAAAGGCTTAAAGTATGTTTTTTTGTTAACAAATAATAAAAGCATGTTTTTTTTAAAAAAAAACCCTTTTTAAATAAACCACTTGTTGTTGCTTGCTAAATTAAAAGTTTTTGAAGTAGGTACCTACAAGCTTTTATTGAAATACTCTAAAAAGAATAAAATGAATTATTTCGTAAAAAAATCTACTATCAACTTATAATGACATTACACAATTTCTATAATATAAAGCTTATTGCAAGATTTACCCGTGTAGATGTAAGTTAAATAGCTTGATTTGAATGCTATCAACGTTTAAAATTTTCGAACTAAGAAATAAATAAATAAATCTCGCAACAAGCTTTTTAATATAGAAATTGTGTTTTCAAGGAATACTTTACTTTATTCTTTTCAGAGCATTTTAATAAAAGCTTATAGTTAACGAGTTTTTTGTTTTAATTTATATATACATAACTATATACTGCAGTTAAAACATATTCTATTGTAAGTGAAGAATTTTCTCAAACCCGTATTTCATCTGACAACCTCTTTCTACTTAGTGACTTGAGATGCAAGTAAACGCAAACAAACCAACTGACTTGGAAAAATTCCTGCTCTCAATGCCGCTTTTACTAAACAAATATGACGTCCGTCTAGAGATTGTTGTTTATCGATGTGAAATTATATAGACAATGAGAAAATATTTTCTTGAAGTGCCTACTATCTACTTTATAACATTGTGAACCAGTACAATAAATTGTTAGAATTTTAAAATAGAATTGAATGATTGAATTGAATAAAAATAAGGTTTCTGTGTAGCTTTGGTTAGTGATTGCAAAGTTATTGAAGTCAAACTTAAACATGACGGATGTTTAAGTTTGACTTTCGCGCAGGTCAAGGACAGACGCCAACAGCGGGGATTCGTATTCAGTCGCTTGCTACTGATATCAATAAACATTTCTGGCAAATATTTTGTAATACACCAATTCGCAATACTTCTACAGAGGCCTCATTTTAACTGAAATGTTTAATTTATGTTTAACTTATTGAGCAAATTATGATTTAGAAATTATGTACCTACTGCATTCCTGATGAATGAAGTGATGAATTAATTTGTGATCAAAGTTGAAGAAGGCCCAAATATCCTTGGCATTTGAATGGTCTACAATGCAATTAAAAGTCTTTCAAATGTTTCTGCCAGTCACCTTTGAAATCATAAAAAATCGTTGCCTTTAAATTAAATTAATCCATTTTTAGTGAAAACTGTTTACAATATATCCGAATTGGACTGGACTTGGACTGCACGGAAGTTGTAGTGGTTTAAATAGTCGACACACCGCTTTCTACTACGCTGAGTGTTTTAGATTCAAACTACACATGGGACAACATTTGAGTGATACTCAAATTTTTATTCTGAGTCTGGGTGTTCTTTTGTGTCCGTTGTTCTTATATTTGTATATTCTACCACGACACGGAATATGTTCCTACGGTGGAAGTTTTCATGAAAATAAATAATTGAAACAATATGCGATAGGAAACTAAAAGTTGCAAAGTTTGTATATTTGATTGTGAATTAATTAATTTTTTTCTTAAAATTTGTAGAATCTGTTAGCATTCGACATTTGAAAAGAAGTTCAACTAAGAAGAACTTAGTCACATGATATTTTTCGATCTTGGAAGAATTAATTCGTCCGCTGTCAGTGGTATTACTCTAGTTTACAAATACTTTAGTTATGGCACTAACTCACTGTATAACGTATTTCTTGTTGCAGTTACCGTTTCTCTGAACATAACGCTGCTGGCCTGTAGTACATTGGGACTTATAGCATGCGCCCTATTAATCTTTGGAGTTTACAAGGTTTGTATAAAAAATACTTTATTTTATATTTTGTCTGATCTACTCAATTAAACGTTCTCTTTACGTACCAAAACCTATTTTGTCCGGCTAGCCAGTGTATCAACTATTTGGTCGGTAAATAAGTTGATAAGTTTATTTCTGTGTGTGAAGATCTCACCGCACATTTTACCCACTAAATAACATACAAGAATAGTTCGCTTTATACTTGATGCGTGACTTTTAGTTTACACTATTACCAGTTATCAATCAGTATTCTTATATATGTTTCAGTCGGATAAGAATAACAGGTAAAACGGATTAAATAATTTATTTTTGATTGTTGTTTTGTTTGTGTTGATGAAAATCCGCGCTAGATAATGTTCTCATTATATACCTTTTTAACCATGCTTAGTTTAAGATTTAAATGACACTTCCTGTGAGTTTACCAAAATTTACGTAACATATTGTCAAACTAGACATATCTATCGATTTGTTACGTAAATTTTAAAAGAAATTTTTGTGTCTCCTGTAATTTTTTTATTTTGTGTACACAAGCTATCATAATAGTTTGTGTATACAAGCTCAAAACTTTGATTGATCTATATCTGGTACTATAATAGACGGTCTTATCGCTCACGGCTCTTTCAGACAACCTGTACGAATATATTATAAAATTTATCTGGGTAATCTGAGGTGAACATGTTTAGAATAATCTAAGAAATTAATAATATATAATTCTACTACATGCATTTACATTATACATACTTGCACATTAATATTTTATTTGAAGTATATATGTATAGGTATAACAGTTAGTCATTTTTGTATTAAAAGAAGTCTTGTCTCTCCTGAAAAATTGACAGTTTGGATTTACGGACAATTACATTGAGTCCGTTAGTATGTAGCTAATAATTTCATTCGATATTATTAACCGTCGTAACGTTTATAATGCCAACTCAATTTACATTAACCTATCAAATCTACCAGCTTCCATAATAAAATTCAAGAATGTTAATTGTTTTGCAAAGATGATCTGTGTGGTAGTGGATAAAGAGTACAGAGTGTCACCACCCCCATTTAGTAAAAGATAAGAAAGGAAACATGAAACAAAACCTTTTTTTACGTGTGGTGACCCCCACGAGCCGTCACCTCGCCGGGGTTTTTGGTGTGGGGTGGTGTATCGGAATCGTACCGACTAAAACCACACGGTATGCCACTCTGCGCCTGAGAAGTAAGGGATCCGGGAAATGCTGTTATTAACACATTCGGATCCTTCCCATCGCCTGCCCGCACTGATGCAGGCACCATCTGCTGGGAAACTCTCTATTAAGGCGACGTACGGTACACACGAAACGTCTCCTCTCCGTCACTAGCGTGCCTTCACCGCCCCGATCGCCGGTGGCGAATTGGGTCCGAATAGAGGCTCATCCTCCCAGTCCCTCTCCGCCGCCTCCTTCTGCATAATAACGTCTTTGCAGAAGGTGGCGACCACGGTAAAACAGCTGTTGCTACCGGTCATGGAGCGTATGACGGCCGGTAGTGAGAGATCTCCTCCGATGATTGCAGTGAGGGCCGATGCTGCGACACCCAGCCGGGATGAACAGCGAGCGTGGATCAACGGGCGGCTCAAAGCCATTCTCGAACTTGAAATAAATCCTATAGCCCCTAGCTAACGTGATACAGAAGGCCAAAAACTCCTCTTGAAGGTGAGACTATTAAAAGCTGTTGATGAACCAAAAGGAAACACTAGTAATTATTGATCAAACATACAAAACAGGCACGTTCTGAACTAATTAAGCTTGTTTTAATGCCTATTCAAAATCAACAAAGAAGTTCATGTAGTTGGGGCTTAAAGTTCAGTTACTTAATGTTTTAGTTACAGCCTAAGTTGGTTGTAATTAAAGCATCGATTGTAATCAAAGCCTTCAAGTTATTAAGTCAGACGATAGAATACAAAATACTTTGAAGGTTTCGCTGTACAAATAAATAGAATTAAAGTATCTGTTTGTAATTGAAAGCAACAGCTTTTCACTAAATGCATATTTATAATATAATTAACATTATGATATGAGCAAAAATCAATACTTAATATTTTTGCCGTCAGTCTTCTGTTTGTTCCAGCTAATTTCTGGCACAGCTGGACCAATTTTCTCAATACTTTCACTGTTAGTCATATGACAATATAAGGAGTTACTTGGGCTACTTTTTACTTTCACTCATTACTATTTTTAGACTAGATTCGCCCCGTGGTTTTACCCACGGTTGTTGTTGTAAAGCTAAAACAACGAGCGTGGATAACACCGCATGGCCTATCTTATTTCTAATACAACTTTAATAAATAATTACAATTATACATCATTTTTCAGGATGTCATTTCATAAGGCAAATTGCCAATTTTTTATTCAAAATGAATATATAATAGGTTTATGTTCTGCCTATTATTATAATTCGCCGCTCGGCAAATAATTGTATGTTTTTAAAATGTGTTCACATGTAAGTGATTTTGCATTTTTCATGAGAATAACGTTTCTTAAGGCTTATATTCTTTTTTTAAATTACGCAATACAAAGAATTTAAGCTTAAAAGATTATTTTATCCTGGTCATATTATTTTATTTAAGAAGCAATAAATAAAGCTCTAGAAGTTATACTAGTTATACTATTAGTGTTTTTTATTTAATGAATTTTGTCAAATATGATTTTGAATAGGCAAAATGTGCCACACTGTAAATAATTCTGAATGGTTCATTTCTGCAACTAGCCGCGTACCCACCACCAACTCTGTTTGTTAATGTAATAATTTTCAGATGGGGAAAGATACCAATTATATTGTGGTAAGACTAATATTGCGAGGAAATAAAGGTAAATATATACTGCAAGTTTTAGGTGTTAAAACGGCTGACTGAAACTGCAGTAGTTCGTTGAGTCTTGTACTTGTAAAAAAAACATAAATGCGAGTTAAGGAGCCTTTTGAGTCCCTGTCCTAGATTCAATTAGGAAGCGGGGGCCAAAGAATAAAGTACCTTCACACACGTGATGAAAAGTGAAGAAAGAATTATGGCAAAAACAAGCGGAGTTATTGAAGAGATAAGAAGTAGAGGGAAAAATTTATTTTTTTAAATTTACCAATTACCAAATACTATCTAGTGTTTAATGTTTAGTGACATTAAATAATATCTAGTGGCAATGACTTACAGTTCGACCAAGTCGATTATTATGTCTGGCTCACAAGTTACTAGACTATTCCAACAACTAAAAGACCCAATAACTACGTAATTTACCGACTAAATAGGTTTCAAGCGCTTACACAACTTTTATGTACGAAGTTTGTGAATAACAATGGTATTGACGTTTTCAAAATAGACCATGCTAATATATTTTTACTGCGTTTAGTTGATTGAATATCTAGAATAACGTGGTTATAAAATGATATGCATTTATAAACCACAAAGTATATCTATGATATACTTTTCAAGCGGATGTTATCCTTTCTAATACTATAAATACGAAAGTTATTCTGTTTGTCTGTCTGTCGTGCTTTCAAGGCAAAACTACAGACCCGATTTAAATGAAGGTTGGTTGGCAACTATTTTCCGCAATAACCGACCAACGAACAAGAGCCGTGGGAAAAGTTACCTATTAATAAGTAGGTACATGTTGTTTGTACGATGACATGTCTTCACCAATCACAGGTGACTATAAACAGTCCAACAACTTGTGCTATTAACATATTGCCATATTATGCTGTTGGTCCACGTGTGAAACTTAGCAAGTTCAATTCCCGGCAGTAAAATTAACACCTAGATTCATACTATGCTCTCACTCGCCTCTCTTTTAAATTTAGTAAACTTTTGTACTAATATTTTAAAGATTGAACATGCTTATCTCAGAAAATGATGGTTTTGGTTGAACAATTATTTCAGAGTCGAATAGTTTATTTATCGAAGAAGGCTATAGGCTATTTGACATCGCTCGACGACTAACAGAAATTTGTTCATTATGAAGTTCGAATAAACTAATGTTATATATACATAGAGTATAATTTCTGAGCTTTCAACATTCCTTCCACTAATGACGATGAAATGTTTGAATAGTTGCGGTATATTAATATGCGGTAGAAACCACAGATGTGTATAGTATACGCATCTACTTAACTGAGTCCATTTGTAGAGCTTTCTGGAGTTGGTACTCGTGTAGGATTGAAAATTATTTCATCACAAAATTCATCACGTGAGCATCAGTTAGCTAGGGATTAATGCTCCCAGCTGTCAAAATTTTACCGACCCATTTTTCATATTTTTCGCAAAAAGATTAAAATATGAATCTATTTGATTGAACGCTTATGTAGAGGACTACCAATTAAGACTTTGGTTATTTGTGTTCTTTTTATTTTTATTTATGTATATTATAAGAATTCTACAAGATTATTAGCTGTAAGAAGTCTCTCACTTCTTTCCTAAAAAGTTTATAGAATTCTTAATCGTTCACAGCATTCCGATGGCTGAATAGTTTTTATTGACAATTTAACTATAAAATTATTCCTCCTATGTATGTCCTATGTCCAATCTTCCTCGCTGATTTCGACGAGAAGTTATTTTGCACAAATATGTGCACAAACACAGGTTTATTCTCGATTCCATCACTCTTATAATCCGAAGAGAAGGCTATACTTAGGTATAGGAAGAGATCAGGCCCAGGACCGACGGCTTTACGTGCTTTTCGTGGCATGGAGATTGAGACCCCAACTTCTAAACTCCGGATCGTAATTAAGCATTTCTGTAAACAAATAAACTCAATAACAATATTTTGCCCGACCCGGGAATCGAACCCGAGTTCTCCGGTTTGTAAGTGGTTTACGCTATCCGCTAACCCAACGAGGCAATTAACTATAATATATCGAAATACAAAATGCACACTCATTAATTAAGGCAGTGTTGCAAGTTAACTACACCGTCCCTTCAAGATACACGAATTCATGAATATTAAAAAGTAATCCAATAGGTATTCAGGGTTTTAATAATTTACTCCTATAAATGTATTCATAAGGGTACGCATGAGCAATGGAGGAACAATATCTTATTTATTATTAAATTAAACAGGTTACATATTAATTTACTCACCAACCTGCGTACTGTGTTGTGCTCTTTCGTTTACGTGTTTGTATTTTATTTGAGAGATGGTTTATTTCTCTTATAACTGTAATACGCATGACGGCTAAGTTTTATAAACAGTTTTGTGATGTTCGGGAGTATTTTCTATTATCAAAAATAGTTTTAGAAGAAAAAAGATTACGACTTAAATTTTATGTTTAAAATTACACCAAAACGCTAACAAACAGACCACACCAGCCTGGCGTCTGTTTGTGACGTCTCGTCGCAGACGCGGCGAGCGCTTAACCTGTCCGCTAGGCATCACCTTTGTGCAGATTACTTAGACAACGTACGGTACGGTTCCGCGGTAAAAAAACTGTCATTACCGGTCATGGAGCGTGTGTCGATTCAGCTGAACACACGCGGTCTGCCCTGAATAAGTGTCACAGCGTCGGGACATCACTGCAGTCTCCTAAATACCCTAGTTGACCTTTTGCCGGTAGTGTGATATTATCCAGCGTAAACAAATTTGTTTAAAACAAAAAATTTATAGTAAATCAACCTTAAAAGATAACCATATGCTCTGGTGGAACTTTAAAAGGGGAATCTTTTGTACATAAATTTTTGCAAAACTAACTCTCATTCTCAAAAAAACCCACATTATTGTATCATGTTTCATGAATACTCCGTTCTACTATACCCTTTCCCGATAACTGAACTAAGATTGAAAGAATTTTTGAAATCTAGTTAGAAGCTCAAAGATTATTTATTTAATATTATTTCAGCTTTATAATAGTAGAATAGTAGAGTAGCAGTCTTACTAAGAAAATTCAGTGTAGTAAATATTTATTATCATTTTCAATTCATCGTCATTAACAACCTTTAAAATAATTCAACTTCATCAATCATTCAATTCAACACTTTTAGACACAAGACGCTCCTTAGTTCTTAATTTATATGATATGGTACTGATAGCCTGTCTCAACACTAAGAGTGTGTGTTTTGGAAAGAATAAAACAAGAAATTACAAAAATGCATTTTTGCAACCCGATTTTTGATAAAGTCTTCAAAAAAGCTTAAACATAACTTATCTACAGTGCGCTTCAGCGCTAATAAACTAAAAGGACAAATAAGTATGTCATTTTATACAATAAAAAGTTAGCACAATTACGTCCAAAGATGACCATTTCCCGATCGATGGCACTCGGTTACAAACATGATTTATGGATTCTCACACATTACGGTCATGACAATAATCCGAACATTTTTTATTTTTACTTCTATTTATCAAAACAAACTTCGGCGGCGATATAGATATAAAATTTATTAAAAATTAAGAAAAAATACTGAAAAGTGAACTACTTCTTGACTTCTTGAAATAGTTTTAGTGTGCTTACAAAGTATGCAGAAATATATTTTCACATTTGTACTTACTTCTTCACGTAAAGGTGATGGACGAATGGAAATTCTCACACAAATATTTTTAGTTAATCTATAAATATTAATAAATTCATAGTTTTAAGATTAATGGACGGAAAATAACAATATACTAAAAATAATAATCACATACACATCTAAGGGCCGTAATATTTAATAAAATGTTAATTATTTTAGGTACAAATATTATTTAGGACGTGGCCCTTTTCAAACAATGTGACGCCAGCCGGTGGCGCAGGCAGTAGGCTGTATTCCTGAAAGGGAGCCTGCTGATAATTTCTATTATACGGCTTTTTTGCTTGCACCCGACATTATTCATTTAACGTTCACCGTCTCTAACGAATAATTCAGAGCAGATTGAAACTGTGACATTTTATACGCTTATTATTTGTGCAACAAATGATGAGCGTTAGGAATACCAGGGTTTAAAATCGGGAGAATAATTTAAAGATATATAAATAAATTATTATATAGACAATGTCCAAAAAGAATATTAAAAATACGAGTGTAGTACACTATAAAATTTAGATTGGCAATTTGAACAACTAGTTACACGCACTGGGTAACAATAAATAAATGGTATCTTATTAAAGTCACCAACATTAAAATTTTTAAAGAAGACGGGTTTGTCTTATGATTGAAATAAATAAAGCGATGAAATTATTTTAAGGCCAGGCCTTGGGTTTAGAAGCTAGATAACAAAAATAAACCTAAAACAACATTTTTATAACCTAGAGAGTAATCAAGGGTTTATATTTCTGCTTAAAGTTCACTGGTATTTGAGTTCAACAGACTTTTGTGAGACGCTGAAGGTTTATTTTTAATTAAAACCAGAAAACAGATATATGAAATAATATTGATCAGGCGGTGATAAGCTAGATCTGAGGAAAATTCCAATAGGGTGAGTTAAGATTTACATTCATTCACTCATTTCATTTACTTTAATTTTGCGCGAGTTGATTGGTCTTCTTTATAAAAGGCATAGATGACCTTTTCGAGCTCACTGAAAAATTAAACGTAAATATTAAGTAACACCTAAATTAATAGAAAAATAAATAGATTGCTTAAAAATCTAGGCACAATTATATATTGTGCCTAGATTTTAGATTTTAGAGGATCATGTTCGTATCCAATTTTCGATGTTTATAAAATTGTTTACATTTAAGTGTTGAACTGGTATAAAATTCAAACAAATAAAAATATATTTTGTTAATTTACTTACAGATGTCTTTCATTCCATTCAATTTCCAAGTTATACAACCAAATGGATTTGCAAATGATATTACAATCTAATAGAACTTCTCCGTCGCTTGCTTAACTTTTGTTTGAGCTTTATATTTAGAAATCGTCTTACTATTTACAACGTGTTAGATTTACATCTAAAAATCGATACGACGGGAATTTTCATAGGAACTTTCAAACATCGTATTTATTTCAGAAAAGTTCACTAGAAGAAGATAGGTATTTAGTTTTAAGGGTTTTGAGTTACTTCATATCGAGTATTCATTAACATAGTGATGATTATTCTCCTTCAAATTATATGAACATAATAAAAATAGGAGGAAAGGTTTTCGGTTTAATTACATGGTATTGTTGGCCCGGAAGTGCGGTCGTTAATTTGTCGTTCTTTTAATCAACGAAGCAGCAACTGTTTCAGAAAAACAATAGACTAATAAGTCTGTTTTTGGCTAATAGACATTATTTTGGCAGACAACAGGTTTTTCGGTGTAGATATTTTTGTAAAAGAAGTATATTTTAGAATTTTTGTTTACATTTTTACTATCGATCTTTAAAAATACATGATAAAAGCAAGATCATTATTTCCCAGTTACTCTGAAATGGTTAAATTCAGGCTTGAAACATAAAACTCTTTTGTACTTATGTAGTTCAAAGTTTATTTAAATATAACGCTATTGTGAATATGAATACTGCGTGTTATATTATGCTAAATAATTCGGCTTACGTGAACGCAGACCTCTAATCTGAAAGTGTATTTTAGAATAAACCAATTTCGTACTTCTTTGAAAATATGAATAAAAAGGACGTAGTGCTTGAAATGCAACTTTACACCTCGTTACATCGGCACTGTAAAGCATAAAAATTCTTAAAAAGATTTTTAGGAAACGTCAATAGCTATATACTGCATAGACACCACTTATCCGAAACAGAATAAAAGTTGTAATAAATTGTCAGCAGCCAGTATTTTTTTTCCCCTAGTACATTAGTTGCTTTTTGAAGTACTTATTTATGATACTATGTTTAAACTACTTTGATAGCAATACTTTTTATCAAAGGTGATGAAAACATTGATGTTTCAACGTTACGCATTTCTTGGTGGTGGGTGTAAATTTATGGGTAGACGGTTCCTAGGAGCACACAGAAGTCAGGTTTCAACACACCTGATAATAAACGATCACGTATCCCATATCGCAGAAATCAATCTACCACCAGAGGTTCTCAATATCTGCTGGCCAGGGACGCCAGGGTCGAAGTCATGTAACAGACATCTAAGATCATCTAATTGATTATAAGATTTACTTAGTACAGTAACAGATAATATTGTACTATGATCTGATCTCTCTATTGGCATAAAGTATTAACCTTTATTATTGCATAAAGTTCTACTATGTATGTTACAGAGTCTAGCTAGTATACGAGTACATTACGTATTTATACATTAACATTGACTAAGTTATAATTTCAGGATCCATATCGAAAATTTATTGCTAATATCCAATAATATCAATACTAATATGATATATTAGTATTTCGGAAGCTTCTTTGTTTGAAAAGTTACTTCAAAACATGAAACGAAAAAGCAGTCGAATGGAAACCTGACATCTTTATACTCTACGTACAGAAATGTAACCTAGGATGTTAAACGAAAGGTAAGGCGATGATCAATGCAGCACGTATTTGCGAAAATTCTATAATTTATACAGATATCTTCGCTTGAAAGCACGATGTCAATGGAAGTAGGGTCGATTAGGTTGCATAATATCTTAGGTGCATCGGCTTGGAAATTTTATAGGCAAATATATTTATTGCCACTATAAAATCATCTACCTCGAATAGTGATATCGTATTGCACGACATTTCCAAATAGTGCAGATGACGTGTCAATTAGAAAGCCGTAAACGTAAAATAACCTATGTATTATATGGTTTGACGTTACGAGAGTTCTAAAAAAACCAGCTCATCATACGACGTACTCCAGAGAGACCATACAAAATCTTTTGGAATAAGATAACATAACATTACTGTTATCGTAATTTGAAGTCATAAAGTTGGGACTTGAAACATTATCTGGAATATTTCAACCCTCTATTTAGTTGGCTTGCTTTATGACGTGGATAGGGACTTTCATAATAACAATATCCAACTTTGGTCTTGAAAATAAGCGCTCTGATTTAGTCTCTATATCTATATTATCTTTTTTAGCAACTGCTACATGGATAAAATTTCAAGATCCGAGTTTCTCTACCTTTGTATCAAAATCTAGTGATAATTCTTGAACTAAAGTTGTATTTTTATACGGTTATTACATTAATATTTAATATTAATAAGATAATAATAACGTAACATCTGAGCACAATAAAATCAATCGGATAGTAAGTGCTTTTGTTTCATAAAAACTCCAAAGCTTACACAGAAATAAACACACAAGTGTATTAATAATTCGCAAACTAAGATTTAGCCTCGAGAAACATAAAAACATTAAAGGCACAGAAGCTTAATCGGGTATACGACGGACGGACGCAGGATGGAGAATGAAGTATGTAGGTATATGAAATCCCGTAAGATTTACTGTTTTATTATTTAATATTTAGATATGGAAAAGAGTATAAAGACCTTACAACGTTGTTTATAATTTAGTTTTTATTTCTTTGTCCTGTTTTGAAAAATGAAATGAATGAAATACCAAGTTTGATTTTTATTTTTAGGATAATAGAAGTTAAAAGCAAACAATCAGTACTTGTTGAAAGTTACGAGATATTTTTCTTCACTAAG
Organism: Hyphantria cunea; assembly: GCA_003709505.1. Classification (NCBI taxonomy): domain Eukaryota; kingdom Metazoa; phylum Arthropoda; class Insecta; order Lepidoptera; family Erebidae; genus Hyphantria; species Hyphantria cunea. The sequence goes on from PKRV01000123.1 coordinate 187,536, forward strand.
TAAATCAACCATATAATAAACAAATACTTTCTTTGGTTCTCGGAAAGTTTTCTTTGAGAGATTATTTTGAACCGTTACCTACGCATTTATCTTTTTTTATTACCGACTTCGTAATGAAAATATATACTACGTTGGTTAGTTGCGCCTCCTCTATATATATTTAAAACAAGGCTGAACTTAATAATGCTATATTAGTCGTAGGCATTCATGAAATAGTCTTACCATGACAACGTTTTATTAGTAATGTGAAACTTGTCTCAAGCAAACTGTACAATTTGTTTTGTACATTCATACAACCCAAATTGTGGCCATATGACTTATGCTCACTATGGAAACTTACATATTGTAATAATTTAAGCCACGAAAACCAACTTCAAAAGTGTCTATAAATGTTTTTACCCTTATCGATACCAAAAGGTTTTATAAACAATAACCAAAGCCTTAAGGATACCTTTTAACAAGAAACTATATAGCCAGTTACAGACTGATAAAATCAAAATTTTAAATATCCTAAGAAAATTTGAGAAAGAGAGAGATCAGAGAGGCTGGTGATTTTGATGATGAAATAAGATTACAGAATAATACAAACGAGCCGCTTTCCAGTTTCAACCAATTTTACAGTACTACTGTACTGGTTCTAGTTTTCTAGGTCCAGATCGTAACTTAATGTTATGTAAAACAGTTTATCACTTTTCTCAACAAAGCTAGTTTAGTCACAAGTAATTTTGACAAATCGAATATATGCAACTCGTAAGAGCATGGACGCAAATTCTCCGCTTTTCTAACTATAATATCGAAACCAAATTTTACTAGTTAATCAATGCGATTGCGTAGAAATTTTCATAACTTTCGTACGACTTGGGCTACGCAGGTATTGTAAAGGTGCCTTCACCGAGTACGGAGGGTGAGGGATTTTAGGAGGGTGACCAACCCTCTACGTAACTCCTTGTTTCTGTCGCCGCACAGATAGAATCCCTTTTATTCAAATGTTTAGGATTATATTGGTCCAATTTTAGTGAATGAACCTTTGAATTCGGACCTTCTTAAGTTTGATGTTCAGTGAAAAAAACACGGGTGAAAACATAATAATGCTGACACTTTGACTTATAATTATATTTTTACTTTAATATGTTACTACAAATGATAGTAGATATTTATGCACACACTATTTCGCAATCGACTGTGATGCTCTAAGTTGCATCACAGTTAACTGACTCTTTAAAAGCGTTTTTAAGCATGTTCAAACATTACGAGTACATGAATATTTAACAAGGCACGATTTAATTAGGAAATGTTTACCCTTGTTTATTTTTTAATTATATAAGGAGCCCAATTTGCATGTATGGTAATTAATGGAAATGATATACGGTAACGGCTCGCAACAAGCCATTACCATCCAAAATTTACGATCGATCCAGTACAATTTCTTGGCTTTCACGCAACGTTCTAAATATCATCAAAACATTTGACAAACTAAGAAACTTATTCTCATCAAGGTCAAGTTGGGTGGGTGATTAATTTTCTACAAAGTCGGGAAGGCTTTAAGAAATAAGAATTAAGTTTAACTAAATAGTAAACCGGTGGTGATTTAAATAGATGAATTGTTAAAAGGGATTGAATAGTGAATTTAAATTCACCAAATAGGCAACATTTTACCGGATTCAGACAATCCGTTATATAAATTTCCATGCGATTTAACAAAATTGTTAGAGACCGATGAGAATTTTAAGTTTTATTAATAGACTAAGTAAAACAAAGAGTTTAGCTGCTCATGAAATATAGCGATCGTTAATACATTAAAGTGAACACTAGCTGAACCCTGTAATGGTAATACCCGCTGTACAATAATAACCACAGGTAACGCTGCAGGGTGAATGTAGCTGGTCTAAAAAAAGCAGCCGGGGTTACTCTTTATACCATCAGCTATCTACCAGTGACTTCCATCAAAATTGGTCGTTCCAGAGATTTTTTTCCTTACTTAATTTCAGAGTTATTAGAAAAACTGACATGCTTAAGACTGCGACTTAAAAATACAAACTATCAACCCTTTTTCCATCATTGTATTCTAGTAGCGGATTATTTGTGTGTCTTGGACAAACACGTATTCGAAATAAATTCTTCGATAAACTCATATGATCAAACTAAAACAGTAGGTTAATTTTCTGTAAAAGTCCCAAACACGCCTCATCATTTCTCGTCAACCCCGCGAGCTACAACACAATTTCTAAGTTCGAAAAGATACAAGAACGATGATTACTATATTTAGAAAACCACAATTATAACAATCTCCGACTTAACCAATACCTTGGTCATCTCGAGGTTGCTGAAATAAATTAAACCAAATCGCTAAACTGGCAAATGTTCTGACTATATGAGACTCGAATTCAGCAGGAAGAAACAATAACTCTGCCATCAAGTACACTCGTGTTATTTCAGCGAAAACTAGCAGAGTTTTACTGGTTTCTCGTTCAGCAAGAACATCAGGGGCAAGAATATGAAAGGCAGCAGTGTTTCAAAGTTCATTATTTAGGTAATCCAAAGTCACCCCAAATGGGTAAACGAAGAGTAGACCCTCCAATCCAAGTATTATTACGATCCAAGCAAGGTAGTGGATGTATTACATGTAGTGCATGAATGAAGGTAGTGCATGAAGGGCTGAGTTAGGAAAATGTTGGGTCCGGATGGCGTAAGGAAGCAGTTCCCGGATCTCTCCCGTCTCAGGCGCAGAGTGGCACACCGTGTGGTTTAAGTCGGTTCGATTCCGATACACCGCCCCGTCGCAAACCCCGGTGGGGTGAAGGCCCGAGGAGGTTTCCACAGGTAAAAAAAAAGAGGAAAAGCGCATGTTCATGCTGACTGATTCATAGCTATGCTAAATATTACTAGAGCTAAACAGTACTATAGTAAATATAAAGTAAAAAATAAGTTAAGAGAGAGGCTATTAAATACCTGATTAGCAACTTAAAATTACCACCGTAGAACAGGGAACTACGTATATTTTGATATATAAAATTATTACAGTATTTGTTTGGAAAATTATGTACCCGGTTGGCGACCACAGACCCCATATTGTGTAAGTAAAACTAAAATTATAGGCAATAAAGTATAGGCGTTATTCAACTCTGCCTACTACCTCACAGATAAATATGTGTGAAGATACATATAAAATTTAAAAACAGCAATGTTCAGCCATGGACAATAAATTTTTGGTAGAATTACGCATGATTAGTACATTTCTTTTGACTTTCAAAGATTCAAAAATAGAATTTTTCCCTTAAAAGGCGGTAACGCTCTTGAACCTATTTAATTGCATATATTCATGGGTAATAGTAGTCGTTTACCCTTCTAGATGATCTAGTGTTTACCCCATAAAATACTAGATATATTTTGTGTTGTTGTTGTTGTTTTTATTCAAAACTCGGATTTACTCACGCCTCCACTCCCTTGTGTGTCGATTATATAGTAGCCTATGTCATTCATCAAGAAACTGCACACATGGATATAAGTATATTGTAAATTTCATTCGTTGATTTAGCCGCGAGAGCATAACAGACACGCTGAGTTACTTCGGAGATCATAATGTTAGTACCGATACTACAACAAACAATAAAAGTGATTTCCAAGCGGAGACTATAATCTTGAGGACACTGTGATGTTTTATCAAAATTAATCAGTCAGTCATGCAATATATAATATTTCCCTATATCTCCATGATAACATCAAATTACAACATGTACATATTGACGTTAGGTAAACAACAACTAACTAAGAATAACATTATCCAATTTGCAAATTGCGAACATCGACTAGTGAAAGTCCCAATTGATAAAGCAAAACAATTCAATGTTTGTTCAACTACTGTTAAGCTAAGAAAGAGGGGAGTTATTTGTTCAACCTGTATGTATGTCCATTCATATGTTTCCTTGTACTACTAATTTTGAAATTTTGTGAAATATATTTTACCTATATATATACGCTTCGGCACGAATGAGCTGGCTCGACCGAAGTGATTCCACGGCCTCACAGAAAACCAGTGTGAAACAGCGCTTGCGCTGTTTTAATGGAGTGAGTGTGAGAGTATGAAGACATGATTAAATGTCTACATCCAAGCAATTCTAGTCTTATTTACGTATTAGGGAAAAATTTACTGCCGTTACCCAAGTACTCTACGAATAAACTGGAAAAATAGGAAGTACCTATAATAATTGAGAGTAAATAAGTAGGGACAAAATAAAATTTTAAGGAAGAGATAATGCTTATAAAGATGGATTGTAATATGGAAGCGGTCCCCAACCTACTCAAACATACCCTATCGGGGAAATCCGTTTGTTCGTTGGTAAATTAGCATTAATGTTGTACTTACTTTAAATGTACCGCCACCTCTGTCTTATCATATGTTCTTATTACTCAGGTGATGATCAATGTTTGCAAGTGCTTCGTGAAAAAAAAAAACACCCAAATTTTAAACACAAGTCCCAATCCTCCATGTTATGTCCGCCATTATATCCAAAAATAACATACAATAAAAAAAACTGAAGATATTCAAACCAAATCAATAGTTAACTGATTCGTCATTAGTGCATAATATGTCGTAGACGATATCTTCATTATTATCATCATATTTTTGAAGCATACAGCACATTAATGGTACTTTTGACTTGAGAACATTGGATGGTTAAAACCTCTTAATTTTGGAACAACATAAATTATGAATTAATTATTAGTATATTTCTGTATTTGCTTTAAATAACTCAGAAAAGTAAAATCAACTTGCTAAGTACAAAGTTTTTTTATGGGAAAAGTTATCAAATATGCATTAGATACATAATGACCCGTTGATTCTCGTAATAAATTTTAGTAATATACATAAATATTTTTATACGAAACGTGAATTTGTCAAGTTTTAAGATTTTCTAAAGTCGTAATCAACATCGGGTAACGCAATCAATTTCAATTTACAGCGCTACACAGTGTTGTGTATCTTAAGTTGTAGGTATTACTTAAAAAATATTTTTCCTTAAATCGAACGTCGAACACTAATTTTACAATTTGTCCTGGAAAAGATCCGGTTAAGTATAAATATTAAATTGAAAATTGAGCTGTATTATCACTTAAATCTTGCAGCTCTAAAACGTGGAAAGCCTAGATACACACACTTAAAACTTTGCACATATTTAGACGTAACGTAGCACTGATTTTCGGTAATGCTCTTGACGAGAGATTTGATCCAGTAACGATAATGGCCTCAATCGGAAATTGATACTAGCTCGTCACGATTTCTATATGTATTTATTGCACTTTGAATATTAAAGAAAGAAAGAAAGAATACATTTATTAGTCACACATAATAAAGAAGTTAAAGGAAAAATTGAATAAAACATTTAACTAAGATTAAACAACAAATAATATACGAAACAATCAAAATAAAAACAGTAAAATGTCTGGCTGTGTGACTAAAAGGCCACAGCTCAGATTGTGCTGCGGTCCTGAAAGTGACCACAGCACTGATTTTCACTTGTAGCCAATATAACAACTCACAGACTCGTGAACAGTTTCAGGCATAAAAAATTAAATAAAAATAATATATTGGAAATAAATGAATTAAAAAACATTTTTTAAACACATAAGGTACATAAGAACAACTATAGCGACAGGAACGCATTTAAGATTACAAACATTACAAAACACTGGACTTCTGAAATGTCAGAAACAACACTCTCATTATTGACTTAAAGTTTTATGACATGTATCATTTCACTCAAATAAATCTAGACCTCGTCTATCAGTTTTGCTTTCAGTTGAGAAAAGTAGTTTTTATGGATTACTGGCAAATGGTACTGTAATGTCACATCTTCATCAATTTATGTTTTACTTACCTCTGTTTTTATTTCCCGTACTTAAAAAACACTATTTCTCATCTGACTAAACAAAAATTACGTATATAAATAAAAGAAAATACAGATAGGGGTACGGGTTGTATTTGAAAAGTCTTCTTCTTTTGATGATATGGCAATCAGCCGGATCAGCTATTTCTGCCAATGTCAAGTATTTCAAGTCTTCAATTCTAAGTCTTCGAGTCTTCAAGTGTTCGTCGTGATGGAATTAATGATAAAAAATATAAAAAAATGTGGATGACATGAAATGGGGACCGTTTTTCGCAAAAACAAAAACGATCTACCATTTGAAAAGTCAATGATAAAATCCAAAAAGCTTTGGCACTGACATAAGTCAAAATAGAAGACGTAATCGCTCGATTTCATCATGGATAGGGAATGTAAATAGGTTTCCGTTTCTATTACCCGCTCGATCTCTTTTAATGATTACTTTCGTGTAAATGTCTACATATGTTTCGCCTTTTGCTTCCCCCAAGATAAGTTCGTTTAATCAGTAAAAGGAGTGTTTAAAATACTTTTTGCCTTTTTATGATGTAATGTTGAACTCTAACTGTAATATCAATAAAAATAAAATCAATTATTGTATTTAATTTCAGAGAATTTGCTACGAGGTATATATGAACCATAAGTCCTTTCAGAACAAGAAACAAACATAGACACTTCAACCCAAAAGTCGTATCAGACACTCGTCACTAAACGTTTCATCAGTCAACCCAGAGATAAAGAACAACAACCCATAATGTCCCACTGCTGGGCTCGGGTCTCCTCTCAGGAGAGGGTTAAGGCCATACGTCCCCACGCTGGCCAAGTGCGGGTTGGGGACTGGCAAGAATACGTTGTGGCTACGTAAATCTTGCCGTTGGATATTTTTAAGCCGCCCGAAGGCCTCCAACTAAGTTTCACGACTGTTTTCGTATGATAACAACCGGGACCGACTGCTTAACGTGACCTCCGAATCACGATAATAACTACTACTACTAACTAACTAATAATCCAGAGATAAGAACGTTCGAATTCTATTAATACCACCATAACAAATTATCACCAACAAAGACTTAACAAAATTCTGTAAAGAAACATAACGGAGAAGTTCAGATTTCTTTTATTCAGAATTGTAAGGGTCAACAATCATGAGTTTGCACCTAGTTGTAAAGAATCATATATTTATCAAAAAAACAAGAATTAATAATTTAAATGAATCTCAATTACCTACAAAACTCATGAAAATATAAGAAAAAAAACAGATCTTACAACCATTATGAGAACCCACATATTTATGGATATGGATTAGGACCATTTTAAGATTCAGTTAGAACTAGCATTCAATTTAATATTTGAACTTCAGTTTATCTAAACAATCGTAGACTAAATGCACATACGAGGCCTAACAAACGAAACAGTCAATTACACAGTAAATAGGTATATTTCACAAACACATCACATTCCATTCATACAGTTTCTTGTTTTGTATAAGAAAATGGCTAAATAATAAAGATCTATGTTGCCCGATACACGATTACTATCTTAATCTAAAATACATATTAAATGCATCAAAAAACTACATTGTGCAATATGTACCTAGGTATATTTTAAAATATATTCGACTTCGCTCCTGTTATAACGTTCTATACTGCTACTATTAACATGTAACATTTGCCCCGCATTATATTCATGAGTGCAGCACAATAAATTACAAACTCTCGAACTTCACACAATACTAAAGCGCCAGGGGCTTTTTAAAGCGAACTTTTGTTACAGTAAATGAATTTACGTGGTTGGGGAGGGATTATATGTTTTCTATTACTTATATTGCAAAGTTTATCAATTTAGTTCTGTTTTGAGAAAGGTAGTGGGGAGGGAACGATACATTTTTACATACAGAATAATGGCATACCTGGCATAGGTTTATAATTTTGAATAATTTTAGCGTTGTTATGAACCGTTATATGATTGAATAAAAGTAAAAAGTAAGTGAAAGTGATATAATAATAAAAAAAAATGTGTGCGTGTACACACGTAAGAAGTGAAACTTATATATACATATATACTATCTACTCTATATATATATACTCTCTATCCATACTCCGTTGGAGAAAGTAAAAGTACTCTTCGTCTGAACTAACCGTGGTAGGGGCAAGAAAAAAATGGCGCGTAACGGAAAAATGTGACGCGTAACCGAAAAATGTGACGGTAATTTTTTTTCCAACGCCGATAAAGCAGTTTCATTTCAATAAAAGTATTTTGGTGTTCATCAAATGCCATATTGCACATGCCATATATATATAATAATTTCGAACATCCTACAGCCAAGCTGATATACACCGAGGAAAAACGAAAGAAGCTTATCGCTGAGCTCGACTGGGTTCAGAGCCGCATTTCACAATGGGTTGAAGAGAATCTGGTAGAGATTACCTTTCTCTAGCTTGTTATTCTCCAAAATCGGTCCTACACCGCCTATATATAGGTCTCATGACTGACCACAATTTTATCATCAACACGGTTACTATTTAAGCCTAAATAATTTAATAATGATCCAAAATCTTTTCTCCTTCTTTTTTTTTGATATGGCAACCAGCCGGATTAGTTATTTCTGCCAATGTCAAGTATTTAAAGTCTTTAAATCTTGACTTGACTTGCCGAAAAAGAACTAACATGAAATACTGACTGACTTTTATAGATTTTTCTTCAATGTTTTTTTCTTGATAACTATTTCGGTGTTAAAATTACTAATTCACTTTAACCAAAGTCTCGTTTTTAAAGCTACAAGTACCTTAGGCACTCAATTGTAACCCTTTTAACAATTTTCGCTATCAAGTTGTACTATGAATTCACATTCACAAATTTCTATATTTTAACAATACTTATTTTTATGTTATAAAGGTCCGTATATACCCGTTGAACCGTGTCTTAAGACCATTTACTCATCGGGTTATAATCTGGTTTATCAGACTGAGCATTTTTGTACATACCGTGTGTAGTGCATACATATGCACTATACATAGTTTATACAAAAATACTTAGTCTCAATGTAAGTACATACTTATAATTCTTAAAATGCGGCTTCAGTAAATAAGTATAAGTTAATTTTAATATTCTCGTAGTTGCATACATAAGCGTGGCAATAAATTTTGCTTCATTTATAAACAAAACAAGTAGTTGAATGATTAAATGATTAAATCATTACAAGTTGAACTCCATTGCTTGTAAATAGAATTTTAAAATTTATAGATTCAAAATGTTATTCCTAGTCGTTATGCTTTTGAACATTTAATATTTTTTATGAAGTACCCGTTACCAGTTTGCATTAGTTTTCCGATTCTATAACGTTCAGTGCCGACTATAGTTATTTCTCTTAAAGTCATATTCAATACAATAAGGACGCCACACAGTACCGGTGTTTTCGAATGTTACACTTACTAAATACGAATAGAAAGCATCATTTTATAATAAATGGGAATATTAATCGAGACAACTTTTCTGTAGTAAATTATTTGAATCTTAATTCGAGACTTTTTTTCTTATCTTACAAAATAATTTGCGAAAGAAATTACCGCGTCGTCAAATGTGGTCTATTGCCGTTACCATAGTTATACTACAATTACATAAAATGAATTCAATACTGTTTAATTGTAAACTTTATTCATAAAGTTTTCTTTTGTTTCAGGACATCAAATTCATGCTGCTTCCGTGGGTTATAACAATGGGGCTGGAAACTCTCGTTGAAGTCATTAATCTCCTGTACCTGTTCTACTTACAAACGGTAAGTTACATAAAAACCTTCATCCTTAGTTAGTTCTATCCTAGTTAGAAACCAAGAGTTATCAGTCTTGATTAAGAAATAAAAGCCACTACCTTAGAGGCGGCTCAGTAGCATATATATATATAAACAGATTGCTGCTACAAAAATGCTTACGACAGTACGGTTTCACAAAGAGTGCACCCTTTGTACATAAGTATCAATATTATCCATGTAACTTAAGAAATTCCTTTTCTCATATAGGAAAAAGATTATTTCATACATTATTATTGAATTTATAAGTACCTACCTAAAATGGCTTCCTAATACTTTTCTTAACTTAATAGTTACAAATTGCCAAGACTTTTTGCTTTGAGTTCGCTAATAATCTAAATTAAAATTTGGCAGTTTTACGAACAATTTATTTTCTTATTATTAACGTGCTATGTCGGTCTTACGAATAATTTATGATTGTTAGCTTGTAATGAATCAATCTATTAGTAGCACTCTCTTATATTAATTAGCTTAAGTATTTGAGCAATTAACATGATATACGTGATTGGAGTTTAAAAGTGTAGAAAATAGTTTTCAATTTATTTCTAACTGCGATACTACTTTTTTTAGAAAAAATATCCTATATAAGTTAATCCAGGGTGTCAGCTACCTTTACACTGAGTTTTATCAAAAATTTTGGAGCCGAAGTGTCAAACATACAAACACAACAAAATAGTTGCCTCTAAAATAATGGTGTGATTCATATGGATAACGTAAGATTTTCTCTTGAAAGTAAATAATATTACAACTTAGTACCGATCCAAAGATTAAACCATATTCGTGTTGGAAAATATTCATTCATTCACATTCAAAGGAGATGGGATTCAAAATCTCGCTTCTATGTTGCCAACTGGTCGTGTCATGTCTTTAATCAAATTTAACATCTTCGTATTATCTAGGAGCTGTAACCAATGTGTTAACGGTTTTCATGCTAAAATTTTAGATTTGATTTAGTGTTGTTATAATTTACGATTCTCTACCCTCTCAAACCCAAATTTATGCATAGATTTAATATTAAGTTTCAGTCAACAAATTTTTTTAAGAACGTTGAAAGTTGTGTGAAATTTAAATCAAAGAAAATTGATGTAACTAATATTTTTAATGTTTAAGTTATGTACTTAGAATATTTTATGGAACTGGTTTATATAATACCTAAAGCAATATTCCGTTTTTTTTATTATATTCCAACTTTCTTGCAAAAATACTGATTAACGTGAAATTTTTATTTCAATTCATTATTAAAAAAACCAAACAAGCCTTGTTTTTTACGTGTGGAAACCCCCAAGGGCCGTCACACCACCGGAGTTTGTCGGAATCAGACCGGCTAAAACCACACGGTGTGCCACTCTGCGCCAGAGAAGGGAGGGTCCAGGAACTGCTGTGAAGCAGTATATTGCTATCAAGGGACTTGCTTGCTGGCAAGCTTGTTAATTGGAAAGTAATGAAATCCCATGTGTTCCATGAAATCTATTGTTGAGTAATAGATTTTCAAGCTAAGTTTCTGGTTCAGTGTGTACTTATTTTCATGTAACTGCTTATTTAATTGAATACATACGCTTAAAAATAAACTGTTTGTACTTTTTAACTTGAAAACAGGTACAAGTAAATTTTAATAACGAATGAAAATTATGACCTCAAAAAAAAGTTTAAAATTTAAATCAATGAAGAAATTGCTTCAGATTTCTGCTGCATTGAAGGCTCCGAACTAATCCAAAACCACCCTACACAGGATATTGCTCACATGTACAAATGTAAGGCGAACCTTTACCATTGCCGCAGGAACTGTCTGATTTCCATTCAGTTAAACTTAAATATGAATACCAAATGCAATAAATGACAGACGAAAAGGTATACAATATTCTCAAATTCTTATATACATTACATTAGAATTAAAATCTATTTTAAGTAAAGCGATGATTTTTGATGATTAAATGCGTTCTTTCATTTTTTAACGACTTCACAGTTATAGACACATATATTTTAACTGTATCTAAAAACAATAAACTTCAACTTCCATATTAGAACACAATTAAGCTCTTAATACTCTAATACTCTAAATAATGTAAATCGAACAAACAAGTGAATTTAAAAAGTTTTTTTAAAAAACATGCTTTTACAATTATTCAATCGTCGTTATTCGGGAATCGGAAAAGGGATCAAATTTAACAAATAACATTTGATTACAGACAAATATCGGGACAGGTGAAATTAAAAATAAAAGCTTGTAAAATATGAACATGTAGAAAAATTGGGGTGTGTGGAGGCGAACCACAATCTTTCGCCCCCAGCCAACCTCACCTGCACGCGGTGCACCCTGCTAGATAACAAACGAGGCTCTGGCGACCGACCGATGGCGGTATATCCATCCTAAAAGGCGTAACTAAATACAATAGGCCGGTGATGGGCAGCAGCGTCACCGGTGCAACAAGTTGCGCCCTGCGATCACCAACCCGCCTGCCCAGCGTGGTGATTATGGGCTGACCCCCTCCATGAGTAAGCAACAAAAGCCACGGCCCCCAGTTCCCGGTAGTCCCGCTATTCCTGGTCATNAGTGTAGGACGTCCACAAGCCAGGTGGAGCGATGATTTGCGCAAGACGGCTGGCAGGAGCTGGATGCGAGAAGCCATAGATCGAACTAAGTGGCGTGAAATTGGAGAGGCCTATGTCCAGCAGTGGACTGCGATGGGCTGATGATATGATATGATATAGAAAAATTTATATAAAACCATACTAGTTCTTTGATCACTCACAGGGGCTATGAAACCAATTAGAATATAAAAATGTATAGCCATCAATCTATTCACAATTTGAACTACATTCCCATGCAAAGTTTTAGTACATATTTAGGTCTCAATTTCTTACTATGTATTCTTTGATTTTATTGACACAATTAGAGCTTTCTCAAGCCATTTTGAGTACCATGTTTCTTAAGATCTATACCTAATCCGTACTGTGATTCAAATGCGTAATTAAGGGACCGAATTAACATAGATGCCGAACAGAATAACAAAACCGACAGATTACGTTGGATTCGTCTAACAATGAATTAAGTTTAATTCTTGTATTATTAACCAACTAATACTAACCAACCTTTATTTTACTGAGGGTTTGTGGCCACTAGACGGTTTGCCATGAAGGGTAATGTGGATGTTTCCTATTTTCATTTATTTTAGTCATATCCCGTGCCTACAAACAAATACTGTTGCTTGAAATATTCATACTGAGTTTGATCCTTTTTTAATCACTTCGTAATGGTACTGTTATGTTGAAAATGAAACTGCGTAATTAAATACCTTGTTTTGCGGTATACTTATCTAATGAATGGTAGTGGTATGGAAATATTTTGGGTAAGGATAGATAATTATTTAGGATATTTAAATGTTCCAACCATTAAAATAGATAAATAATCATGTATTTGTCCATGACAAGGCTAGGCTTCTTGAATTAAGGTAGGTTTCTTCAAAATATGTTCATTAAAAAATTCAAAATTTGTTATTAACTTTGTTGCTATATCATTGATGTTAGGTCATTTATCATTTGATTCTGCTAATGGCGAAGCCAATGACTCAACACAGTAAAAGTGGATAACTTGACACACCTAGTAGCTTTCGCAGGAATCTAGTCTTTTATAAAAAAAGGGTCGGAAATTATTCAAAAAGTAAAATCACAACCGCCAAGTCACTGTTACTAGCGATGTACGCATAATCGTCGATGCAAACCCTTTGTGGCGTCTAACCGACTGGGGTCTATGACTCAAACTTACCCTGTCCAAAAACTATTTTAATCTTGTTTTGCCTTCCTAACATATCTGATATTCGATCAGATTACACTTAGGTATATTAGTTTTATAGCATATATCATAGTAACGATCCCAAACTTTCCTTTGAGCTCGGATTGCGTTTCAATATATTCCCAATAGGCTGTGTCACTCATCTCCATACTATATCACTTACATTATATTAAATGAAGATCAAAATCGCATGGATTAAATTTTATTGTAGTAAGAAGTAGGTTTATCGCAGATTTATGTACCACTAGCCAAGAAAGAAACCTATATTAGTCCTTAAATAATTAGTTATCTGCCAGTGTATCCCATCAAAAATGGTTCAATCGTTCATGAGATTTGCCAAAACAATCAGACTGACAAAATATAAAACAATGAATTTTTTTATAAATTTTGATTATATAAAATGCATTCAGTGAAAATTCATTTAAATTTACAAATAGATACTTAAACTTTTTTATTTGTATAGATTGTCACCGATTCAAGTCTATAACACTTAAATTGCCCGTCGCTGCTGGACACATCCTTCTCCTATTGCATGTCACTTTGATCGATTTTAGGCTTCACATTTTTTCTCTTCTTCTTCTTATATGCCATACAAATATAGCGATAAATCTATCCAGTTTTTGTGTACAATATCTAGGAACTACTATCGTATAATATAATGACCTTTCCTAGGTAATGTAAACATATCGTATCCAAATTTTGTACATATGGGGTGGTCTACCATTTCCAGGATAAATTAATTTGTTAGTGGTTGATTGTATGTAAAACCTTGAGCGAAATAGTGGAATAATGAGGTTAACTAGTGTTTGAGGCACTTTTTAAGAAGTATTAATCCATTGTCATACTATACATAAATTATTAATATTCTTAACTTATTAAATATTAGCGTGAATAAAACAAAGAAAAATCATTGATTGAATAAACACAGGTACTGGTGCCTGTGAGGTTTCACTGACTATAAATTTAAAAAAAAGAAAGAAGGCAGTCAAATGGATAAAGTTATCGGGATTTCTCTAAAAAAAATAAGCCGCTCTGAGGCTAGATTCTGACCACGCATTTATAGTTCTTACTTTACAACACCTTGTAACGAAGACCTATCTATCCATCGAATGTATTTTAAGATGAATACAATGACAGATATATTTTAGGTACTAAATTATTTTTATAATTTTACCCACTCTAAGTTACATTACGAAGGTTCCAGCTATTTTCCAGGTTTAACTATTATGAAGTTAAAGATGTATTATCTTTGTTCGCAAGTTTCCACTTTCTAATATGTTTACCCGAATTCCTTTCCATTCCATTACACTTTTGAGGAATGCTAATTAAGAATAACAAATTTATTATATGCCTACATATCTATTTCACTAAATGAACGTATTAAATACTGAATAACAGTAAGCTGAAGAAATGGTATGTCCATTTTCAAAGAAATTTATTATTATATGTATTGATTAAATTTACAACTTTGTATACCAAAAGAGAGCGCTCATCAATAATGTGTAAACCCTGTTCTCTTATTTAAGAAACAATTTTAATCTACAATGAATAACATATGTAACGACAACATGGTTGTTTTAGCGTGGGAGAGCCACGCTTAGGCATGCATGGGCCGGCTCGACCGGAATGATACCACACCTTCACAGAAAATCGGTGTGAAACAGCGCCTGCTCTATGTTTCACCGAGTGATTGAGGATACCGGAGGCCCATACCCCAAACCCTTTTTTTTTTTACGTGGTGGAATGCCTTTACGCACTTCGCTCCTCCCCCCGTGGGGACAGGGGGTTCGCTTTGTATGGGAATCCTGACTGACTCCAGCCAGACTACCACCACTAAACCACCACGTTGTGCCACTCTGCGCCTGAGACGGGAGAGATCCGGGAACCGCTTTCTTACATTCGGACCCCTCCCAGCGCTTGCCCGCACTGAAGCGGGCACTGTCTCTAGATGTTAAGACCTCTCAATGAGGGCGACGTACGGCACACGCGTAACGTCGCCCCCCTCGCGGGTGGCCTGTGAAGCGGATGGGGGGGAAAACCCGTCCCGCCCATCCGCGGCCACACTCAGGGTGGCATGAGGTCATCCTCGAGAGAGCAAGGCGGCAGCACGGGACCCTTTCCTTCCGATTGACGCAGGTGCTTTCCTGGCACGGTTGCTTCGGGAAGTACCTGCACTCGGTCTTGCGGAGGGAATTGAGTCCCGCCTGCCACCACTGCGACTGCAGTGAGGACTCGGCCCAGCACAAGCTGACGGTGTGCCCCGCTTGGGCGCCGCAGCGTCGGGCCCTCACTGCAGTCATCGGAGGAGATTTCTCGCTGCCGTCCGTCGTACGCTCCATGGCCGGCGGCGAGAGCAGTTTTACCGCGGTCGCGACCTTCTGCTAGGAAGTCATCTCGCAGAAGGAGGCGCGGAGAAGGCTCGAGAGGACGATCTCCACTCGGACCCGATCCGCCGCCGGCGAACCGGGCGGCGGAGGCGCGCCTACTAGCGCCTCATGCCGCCTTGAGTGTGGCCGCGGATGGGCGGGACGGGTTTTCCCCCCATCCGCTTCACAGGCCACCCGCGAGGGGGCGACGTTACGCGTGTGCCGTAAGTCGCCTTAATTGAGAGTTTACCATCAGACGACGGAGCCCGCTTCAGTGCGGACAGGCGCTGGGAGGGGTCCGGATGGCGTAAGAAAGCGGTTCCCAGATCTCTCCCGTCTCAGGCGCAGATTGGCACACCGTGGTGGTTTAGTGGGTAGTCTGGCTGGAGTCAGTCAGGAGTCCCTCACAAAGCGAATCCCCTGTCCCCGCGGGGGAGGGGAGCGAAGTGCGTAAATGCATTCCACAACGAAAAAAAAAAGGGTAATAGTAGTCATTAACTATAAGATGACCTGTCTATTCGTTTGCTATCTAATCATTGTCATTATCCTATCGCAGTCTACTGCTGGTTATAGGCATCGTTGCCCGTATGCCGTAAACATATTCCTGCATGAATGTAAAAATATTACAAACACACTGAAAATAATCGTTAACGTGAAGAAATGGACGAAAAACTAAAGTAACAAAAATACTTGGACGTAAGTAGTTGGTAATAACTTTTTTATCTGTCACGGTTGCGTTATAACTTTGGCCTTCGTAGTTTTTGGAGTAACACACCACGATTTTATGAATAATAGTAAGCTTATGTGCTTCTAAATAATGTAATAGACTTTATTAAATTGTGCGTTACGTTACTAACGAGATGATTATTACGATAGTTGTAGAAACGTATATAAAACTTATATACTAATTATATCAAAAATAATACTAACATCTGTCAAAAAATAATTGGCGAAAATCTTTTTAACTGAAAATATAGTACTCTTTCAAGTTTAAAGTCTTAATACCTGAGTGTTCAAAAAAATTAAATTCTCGATATCAAAAAGTAAAGTCACTATGACTGAATGCCTTTCATAAAGAATAAAATATAATTCTTCATTCACTAATGAACATTAATCAAGTTCTGTTTATTAACTATACAGACCGTCAACACTTTTGAATCTTACAAATTTATAACACAATTTCAGAACATTAAATTATCTATTTTAGTCTTAGGTAAGTAACCTATGACAACGAAACAACAAAGTTGTTATAACTTAGTTTAGACGTAATAATTAACATAACAACAGCACAGCAATGACAACAAATTAACATTTATTGAAAGGTCAAATTACTGAAACGGTTTCCATTGCGAGTACAGTAGGTCTAATTAATTATGTTGCCTTAGAAATGATTTGTTTCGTAGAATCTTCCGATTGCGTGAGTCCTTCGATTTGTCACTGTGTGTTTTTAGACAGTCTCAGTCCAACATAGCATTACCTCCGCTCATTCGCTTCTTTTGCACAAAAAAACTCTGAAAAAGAAATTATTTGCTAAGACTATTTGCACATATGTATACTTAGACTAGTATTTGATACAGATATTTTTACACGTCAGACTTGCACGCACAGAATGCCAAAACAAAACATAGAGGTGTCTTTTTACAAGTTCGTGAATATTGATTAAACAAAAACTAGAGTACAGAATCGTTTTTGTCTTTGTTATAGTTTTGAGTCTGAGACATTGTAAGTCTCAGAAAGTTTTCGTGGCATTTAGTTCTTCACCATTTTTATGTACAAAAATTGTGTGTAATTATTTATTTATTTATTAACTTAATGCACATGAGGTACAAAGGCGGACTTAATGCCATTAGGCATTATCTACCAGTCAACCTACAGGTGTTGCCGAAATATGATGCGGTAGGTGCAAGGACAAAATTTTGAACTCGGACTAATAGCAACTATGCAGATACTACATAAGCATATACAATTATACTACTACATATATAACAGATACACAATATACACAAACATACACATATAAATCCATACGCACATATATACATACATACATACACATAAACATATATATACATATATAGACGGGTATTAGCGTTGAGACTATAATGCCAATTCACTCAGAAGAAGTTCGCGAACTCTTTTTTTAAATGTAAGACGATTAGTCGACATCCTGATTTCGGTAGGAAGTGCATTCTACAGTAGGACTGACTGCACGTAGAAGGAACCATTGATAAAGTTAGTGGTGTGAGAGGGGGATAGAAGAAGCAGGTTGTCAGTTGACCGAAGACTTCGGTCGTGGTTGGAACATAAGAAGCGGAAATGTGGTACCAAGTATTCGGGCAATGATGGAGAATTCAAAAAAGAAAAAAGAGAAGTCAGGGCACGTAGACTGCGGCGCTGCCGAATTGGTAGCCATTGCAACTGGGAACGTAAAGCAGACACATGATCATACTTGCGAAGATTAAAGACGAATCGAATGCAGTTATTGAGAAGACGGTCTAGTTTATTGAGGAGGTCTGCATTCAGGTCAAAATAACACACATCACCATAGTCGATCAAGGGAATTATTAAAGACTGCATTAGCGTGACCTTGGTTTTAACAGGAATGAAGTTCTTAAGACGATATAAAGCACGAAGACAATAGGTGACCTTCTGACTGATGTGGCCAACCTGTGCCCGCCAATCAAGTGTCGAGTCTATATATAACCCCAGGTTCTTTACAACTGTACTTATAGGTATTATAATGTTGTTGTAGACAAGTGGTGGGAGGACTGCCGTGTCCAACCTACTCAGCATCAGCTTGCTCCCTACGATTGATTGATAACTTGACATTTGGTTGGATTTACCGACAACCCAAACCTCGCAGACCAGCTTCTTATGAAATCTAAGTCATTGTTGACTTTGTCAATTGCGTGTGAGATGTCCTCAACCCTTGACTGCGTGTACACCTGCAGATCGTCAGCGTATAGGTGATACGAACACTGAAGATGTTCGGTTACGGGATTAATAAAAATTGAGAATAATAAGGGAGATAATATACCGCCTTGAGAGACGCCAGTGCAAAGATCACACCAACTCGATGACAGATCATCAATGCGAACACACTGTTGTCGTCCCTGAAGATAGGATGAGAACCATTCCAGGGCCTCTGAGGAGATCATAAGATGGGAAAGGATGGCCAGTAGAATTTCATGGCAAACAGTGTTAAAGGCATTCGAGAAGTCAATCAAAGCCAGTACTGTGACTTTAGTGTCCTCCATACCTTGCCGTATATCGCCAGTCAGTTTGAGGAGAGCGGTGGTTGTGCTGTGACCAGATCTGAATTGTGTATTGTGTAATGATGCAGTGACTGTCTCCAACACTATAAAATCTCTTTTATCGAACCTAAGTAAATCTTTACTAAAATTACAAAGCTGGAGAGTTTATTTCTTTGTTTCTGTTTGGTTGAACGTGCTAATTTCAGAAAATGCATGTTAAATTAAGAAAAAATCTTTCAGTATCAGATAGCCTAGTCATCGAGGAAGGATATATATATATATATATTATATCATCACGCTACGACCATAATAAGCAGAGTATCAATAAAATATGTTACAAAAACGGGAAAAAAATATTCCTCCTAAGAGCTATCATTGCATGCGCAACTTTTGGTTTACCCAAGAGTAAAATTTAATGAGGTAAAGCTTGTTTAAAAATGTAACAGCATGTAAAACTTTAAAAGACTTTGCAAACGACTTGATCAAGATATACGTGTTTGATCTTGGTTCTTCAAGACGATAAAAACAAATAAACCAAAGAAGTAAAACTTTTTAAATTATACGAGAAAACAGACATTCTCTAGTAAATAAACAAAAGCTCAGATCAGCGTCATGGATAACGATTCCCTCAAGTGTTTTATTACAAATTATTTCATAAGACATTTTAAGATTACTTTTAGAAACTTTAAAATTCAAATAAATAGTCCAATTAGGCCACATTACATATGGGCATAACTTACTTCAGATTGCCAGAGTTGAAAATAGATAAAATGTCCTTAATTAAATCAAATGTACTTTGTTGAAATCATCTTAGAGCAAATTAACTATTACTTATTTATTTTCTTATAATTAACTCTACATGGATTGTTTCAAAAATAGTCAGTGAAATAAAAATTGTTGGAATATAAAAAGTTCATTTAAAGTTTTTCAAAATATCACCCGTCAATCATTGGGATTGCACTACAAAATACTTCACTACTCTACTACTTCTACACTCATTCAAAATAGCACTTAAGCATTCGAGTGAATCTGCTTTCAAAACATTGAAAAGACATGTCTTACGGGGAGGTCGAAAAATAACCATCGAAATTCTTTGGCAACCTGGTCTGCAGTGCTAAATTTTCTCCCACGAAGGATTTTTTTTACCTTGGGAAAAAAAATTAATAGCATGGAGCTAAACCTGGACTGTACGGAGGATGGGGTAACATTTATACCCCCGAAGCTGGCAAATAGTCCATAGTTCTAGCAGCTGTGTGAGCGGGCGCGTTATCTTGGTGAAAAAGAAAGCCACGAACGTCACTTCTTGGGGGCTTACTATTCAGCTTTCCGAAAGCTTGAGGTAGATAAACTTCGCTATGCCATTCACTAGTAACTATTCTACGGTCTTTTAGCGGTATTACTGCTAATGGTCCACTGCGTCGAAACAAATCCGCTATCATTTTTTAATAACGTCTTTTCTTTCCGATTTAATTTTTTGTATGTTTCTTGAAACACGCGGAAGGTTTAAATAATAAAAAAAAATTGTGGGCAAAAAAAATATGTTGCTGATTTTATTTTTACTAATAATTTTTAACAGAGCGAAGTCTGACCTGGTAGCTAGTATGAAAATATTTTACAAATAATAAATATAATAATAATAAATATTTATGACATAGCCTAGGACTCAATGGGCTTTTTACAACGGGTATATCTAATTTAAATCTATTCTAGAAGGCAAAAAAGTCAACTCCATTCTAAATTTCTCAGCACGTGATAAGTGTATTTTAGAGCGAAATTTACGTAAATCGGAGTATCTACCTACTTAAAAAGATAAACCCAATTACGGCCGAAATTGAACTTGAATGTTCGAAGGCGTCTCGCCCTTAAGCTGCTTCTTTTAATATTTGCAATGTTCTAAAGTTTAAAGTAAATATTTTCTTTCTATATATCAATAGTTTATTAGCTTTGTAGGTACACAAAGAGCTTGTTACGAACATAAGACAGATAGTTATTGGAACGGGTGACATAGACACCTCTTACTTTCCTTGTCTAGTAGCAGCGTAATATTGGCTCGGGTGTCTTTTTGTACATGTCAACTTTTAGTCCATAGAATTTTGTTCATACAGCTTTTTGTTTGTATCCCTACCATAAAGTACTTCATAATTTACAAGTAAAAAACGGCAAATTTTATCGCTTCTTTTTATAGCGTAAGTTATTTCAATCATCAAATTATTCTTTACGCTTATTCTTTAAACTATTGCTTTTTGAGTGACGGTTATGAATTTTCTACCTCTCGAATACACTGCTTCGTCGGTTAAGGACGAATCGTAAATATAGGCTATTTTTCGGGTTTACCGTGAATGTAAATCAGCCAAGGGCGAATCTCAAAACAAGAAATCATCGTCAAATAATGTTACAAGAATTGACTCGGTCGTTTCTAAGGTTATTTTTATGTTTGAAAAATGCAAATTAATCTTTTTTTTTATTTTGAATAACATTCTAATGTCTCTAAATAATCGAAAACCTACTTATGAAGATAATATTAAAATTGTAATAATTTAATCATAATATTTTTATTATGTTACGAGAACATTCTTGAAAACAGCAAAGTGATTTGAGTCCCCAAATTAGTTAAACTTGTTCTTTTCATGTACCTATATTACCACTTCAGACGGTTATCAAATAAATAATATTATTAACTTCAAATATATTCTATGAAAAAGTAATAAGTAATAACTAATTTAAGTGTATGTGTTTACTAAATGATGGGTATGTCTTTTAATAAAACCGTTCAAAGCACTGCTGTCACTTTTTCATTGTTCTACGATTTTTTCAATACACAGCTCAAAAGCGAGAAACGACTTGACAAACTTGAGAGGTTTCAGAATTTCTGTATCAGATTCATTTTTGGGTTACGCAAATATGATCATATATCCGAATTTCGTACAAAACTCAAGTAGCTCCCAATTCGACTTCGCCCGAATACACATATCCTCTCACTCTTATATAATGTTTTATTTAACCCTACAACTCTATCCTACTTAAAGAAACGATTTACTCTTGTCCATGACACACATATACGTTGCTTAAGGTCATCGGAAAATCAAACCTTAGAAATACCAAAACACTCCACAACTTTCACTGATTCCACAGTGCAAGCTCCTGCGGCTCGCACTGTGAAATATTACATAATTACCTCTGGAGCTCCTTACCGGAAATCGTAAGGTAGGCAATACTTTTAAGAAACTCGTCAAAGATCGTATCTCTGTAATATCTATGTTCTTTAAATATTCATATTTAAATTTATATGTGTGTGTGTGTGTGTGTGTGTGTGTGTGTGTGCGTGTGTGTGTGTGTAGCCGATGTAGTTTAATATAAATATAAATATATGAATATTTCGGCCATCTAACACACAACGCCATCTAGTCCCAAACTAAGCAGAGCTTGTATTATGGGTACTAGACAACCGATATAAATACATATATATACTTTTTTTGTAAATACATACACATCATACATAGAAAACAATCAAACTCCGAAACAAACATTTGTAGATCATACGAACATTTGATCCGACCCGGTAATCGAACCCGAGACCCCAAGAACAGCAGTCGCATACGCCACCGCTGCGCCACCGAGGCAGTCGACCGAGCCATATGAACATACAAATAATTGAATGATATATATTTACACCAAATCAATATCCGATCCGTCATGTGATTTTTACGAATGTGTATAACATTTTTTCCTCTAGACTTGTTTGTTTCGATTATAGACTTTCGGCAATATGTCCATGTATAAAACTAAAATCTTCTTTTTTGAATTTAACCCATTCCGGTGTAGGTTTACATAATTTTCTATATTTTAGTAGTGTTTCTACACAGAAACAGCGTTTATACTATATGCCAGCCACGAGAATTTACTGACGCTGTTTTATAACTTATCATTTTCTCTGATGAATGATGTAGCGAACTCATATGTTAGAATAACAACTACGGTCAGCACGAGGAGAGTTATATTTAGATATATATATATATAGAGAATAATATTAAAAAATTAACACAATTCTTTTGTTAGCACAAGTCAGTAGACAATTTTGAGATTGAGGTAACTAAATATCAAATATATATTTTATTTTTCTTTAAACTGTAGGCTATTGTAACATGTTGCCAAATATGTCTTTCAAATCATGGCCTTAACGTCATATTCCACATCGAAATAAAATGGAAGATATCGGAATTTGGGTAAGTGGAATATAACGACGTTAGACGCAATACGTGACATGTATATAGTGATTTACGATATTTGTCACGTAACTCTGCCACAGCGATTAAAGAAAGGCACACATGTAGAAAATAATTCTATGAAACGGTCCTTGAAAATATATGTATCACAGACATACAAAGATCAAGCAAAGCCACGCAGCAACTTGTCTTAATGTTATAAGGGGCTGAGTTCATTCAAAGAATATTGCAACGAACGTCGTTTGGGAAGATTTCGAACGCGTAATAACCGCCTACGAGCTCCACGGTGACCTAATTTCTTTCAATTGACACATACAATTCACTTAATATGAAGCAAATATTATTTTCTTTTCGTACCACTAGAATAATTTTCTTATTTTATGTAATTGAGTACTTATTGTTTAGTTTGTGAGGTGATTTTTTTGTTGTTTTTATCGCTTTGTTAAAGTATACTTGTTTACAAAAACATATTTGATTAATTGTGAATAGAGATTCATCTCAATTTTATGCTGTAAGACAAAGGCGGTAGAAAATATATTAATAGTATCAATCAATCCATGATTGATACAACAAAGAAAAGTGATTTTGTTTTTTTATAAGGAAAATATTACATTTTATTTTGATAAAAGTCACAGAGACAAAAGCGAATATCTCTCGAGAGCAACTAATTTGTATAAAACATTCATCAACAACCTATAATGTCGCACTGCTGGGCTCGGGTCTCCTCTTAGGAGAGGGATAAGGCCATACGTCCCCACGACTAGGTTGTGGCTACGTAATCTTGCCGTTGGATGTTTTAAGCCACCCGAAGGCGTCCAACTAAGCTTCAAGACTGTTATCGTATAATAACAACCGAGACCAACTGCTGCGAATCACGTAGACGCTCATGGTAACATGCCACCAGCGGTCACCCATCCAGGTACTGACCACGCCATCGTTGCTTACCCTTGGTGATTGTTTTTAATCACCGACTGCAACTGGGCTATGAGCGCCTAAAATATTAAAGCAAGAAAAATAAAATGTCACCGGTGCGGATTCATAATATTATTTGTTTGGTTATTCCGGTTTATCTTTAGATTTATGATAACATTCACTTTCAAGTAGGTAGGTAATGTTGTAGGAAGTAGATTAAATGTCTTAAAGTTTTGAAATAATTAGGGTTACAAATAAAAACGCATAGAAGCAAAGTATATCAGCGATGGATGTATTATTACATTTTATCTCTTTCTGCAAATATATTATATAATAAACTTTATTACATACGTACATAGTATGAAGATAGTTTCCTTGAAAATATTATAAATGGAATGTTTTTAATTTCCAACAGATTTTTTGTTGAATTAACACTAACAACAGATTTAGGACACTCAAAAGTAATTACATTAACGATTGTCTTAATCTCGTATTAAACGGCACGAATACGTCAGTATACTCTCTTAAAGAAACCAATAAAGTCATAATATCTTTTTAAAGTTAAATAGTCAAAGATTCTGAAGATTTGACTGATGTGTCGCGGTTAGTCGCATTCAGAAGCGTCAGAAGTTGTGAATACAGCTTGCTTCAGCTCTTATTTAATGTTCTGCGATTGTAATATGTATCATATATATAATATGTATCAGATTATAGCGATTTCCTTTATATCCGATATCATGTGAAACATCACAAAACAAAATTAAAATAAAAAAAAAACTTGAATAGTGTGGGTACTGTGGGTTTCCCATAAGCGTATGTAAAATTTGAAGTAGTCGGGGTTAAATCTAAATGGCACTTCCGCGCCGAGCTTCAAACTAGAATGCAATTAGCCTCACCCAATACCCTTCTATTCAAAGATTAATTGAAGCAGGAACCAGTCTACTTTTTGTATTTTACACTACACGCTACACTAACAGGATTACAAAGATTCTGTGAGGAACGTGGTACATCATGCTTTTGACATTAATTTTTTATTTGAAGGCCATGTTGGTCTACCAGCCTTGATTACCAACATAAATTTCATGGGTTATAATATTCATTCCTAGAAAAAATATTTGAGTATAAACTCATACATACACTTTTACTTAAAAATTATGTAATAATAAAAAAATAATTTTGATTTATTCATCTTTCCAGTTAAACTTCAACCCAATCACCTCCTTTCTCTTCACTTTGGATTTCTTCATCATCGTGCTGAATGTAAGTAATGATAGTTTTATTTCTTATTTAATAAACAGTATTTATAAATTTAAAGGTTGTTATCGATATTTTGCTTTATGAGTGTTAACAGCAAGCATTTTCTGGAGACCTCTAATGGAACGTTCTATAACGTGGTTTGACCACGTTGAAATAATTAACGACTTTAATATCCCGATTTTTAATGGCGCTCGTAGCTCAGTTGCACTCGGTGATTGGAAACAATCGCCAGTGTAAGCAACGACGGCGCGGTCTATACCTGGATGGGTGACCGCTGGTGGCATATTACCATTATCGTCTCCGTTATTCGGAGGTCACGTTAAGCAGTCGGTCCCGGCTGTTATCATAGGATATCAGTTGTAAAGCTTAGTTAGAGGCCTTTGGGCGGCTGAAAAACATCTAACGGTAAGATTACGTAGCCACAACGTAGTCTTGCCAGTCCCTAACCCGCCCTTGGCCAGCGTGGACACGTATGGCCTTAACCTTCTCCTGAGAGGAAACCCAAGACCAGCAGTGGGACATTATGGGTTGTTGATGATGAATTATGTTATATTTAGATTCATCCGTATCGAAAACTAACTAGAAAGGAAATAAAAAGATTTAGATGTCAAATTGAGACGAAACCGACACCACAAAATGCGACAAACCACTGGATCATTAGTAAAGCCACCTTTTACGTAACTAAATGAAATTAAATATCGCACGGTTCATAACTTTGTTGAAAGCATGAAGAAGAGAAAATGTACTACGAAAACCCACAGGCTAATCTGCAGAGTATGTTTGTTTTCGAAATGCTAGTTATATTAACAACACGAAGTAGTAACTAATGCCTCCCCACGTTCTTTGTAAAACTAAATGAAATGAAATTTCACGTTGAAACATCTGACGTTTATACACAAACTTGATTTGATGTAATATTAAGTATTTATTTAAACCTTTGTACAATTTTTACTTGTTTATGAACGATACATACCACTAGCATTGAGATTTTGGAGTTGTATTTGGTGGGCATGAAATCAAAAAAGTAGAAGTGACATAAATCATTACCAAGGCTGATTACAAAGGCTGAGTGTATCAGTAAAATGTCCTAAAAGACATTGAGAAAGCGAGCGTAAAAGTTCATGAAAAGTGAGTCTATGTATCAATTACATGAGATGCATACATATTCTTATAGCAAATAAAACTAATATCATTACCAAGTTAGAAAATTATTAAATAATTAACATTTCAACCCCATTAAATAGGAGGCCTCTCGTTAACTCAGTAGTCGTATTGTTGAAATATATTACTTCACTTTGCTCGGTGTCAAGAGTCGGAAATCTCGAAATTCAAAACCATTCAGTTATAATTGGTTTCTAGGGCTCCGATAGGCGTCATTAAGGTTGACTCGGTTCAGAACTGAAACTTACAAAGTATCTAAAGAGACTTGACCTGCAGATGTAAAAGAAAAAAGATAACAGTGTTTTTTTAAAACAATGTGATAACTTAAAAAAAGTAAGATGTATTAACGTCCTACTCCAATCTGTCTTTATATCTTTTTTTACTCGAACTTTTATTTTGTTGCCTACCTTTTTCTCTTTCTATGGACTCACATTTTTTTACTGTTTAATTCTGAAGGTATCCGGTTGACCCCAGTACATGTTTATTTGACCTGTTACACATTTGCCTAGCACGGGACATGGACATAAGTTTATGTACGTATTTAAAATATAAATAAATACCAAGTAAAGAAATGATAGCGTTGATTAGGAACTGTGTTTATCAACGCCTTTCAAGAACATTCTATTGATGTGTAAGTTGATTAAGGAAATTTGCTATTTAGGAACGTTTGTTCAAATTGTAACAGGTTAAGTTTGACTTCCAACTATTGTGCTTTCTCAAAAGGCCATCGAGAACTTAAATCTGTAGAAGCTACATATTTCTAATTGATGTTACTTATTTATTTGTTAATATATGTAGCTCAGCTCAGTCCCCAACCCGCACTTGGCCAGCGTGGGAACATATGGCCTTAACCTTCTCCTGAGAGGAGACCCGAGCCCAGCAGTGGGTTGTTGATGATATTTAGCTCATTCACTTTAAGCCTGGAGTCAAGATTTATTAATACCTTAAGAGATGTCTAATTTGTATTTGAGCCAAACTTTACGATACTGATTTATAACGACAAATTTTTTAATACTTATAATTTTAATGAATATAATAAGACCGTTCATAACAGTAAGATTATTTTGTTACTTTTTATAGAATAGTAGATAACTTATAGTTGAGCAAATTCATATTTGGTTCAAACAGTGAAATGATTTGAGTTTCGAGTCTGGCAAGTCGAGGCAGACTTAAAACAGCGAAGAAAAGGAACGTGAGATTAAAAAAGTATTCAATGATCTTATACCTTATTGAAAAATATGAAACAATAAAAAGTGTTACTCCACGTAACTCATCAAAATGAGAAATAAAACTATGCAAATA
Source organism: Hyphantria cunea (assembly GCA_003709505.1). NCBI lineage: Eukaryota > Metazoa > Arthropoda > Insecta > Lepidoptera > Erebidae > Hyphantria > Hyphantria cunea. The sequence continues at coordinate 215,485 of PKRV01000123.1, forward strand.
TGGAAGCAACGTGGCAGCGGCTTATTAACTATTAAATTAACATTAAGCTTGTTACACATAACGTAACATAGGGGCCGTAGTTTCAAAGTGACGATTCCATGAAAGAATTGAATTCTTTAGTTTAAATTTCATACAAGTATTCTGTTATATCGTTATTAACGACCAAATTTAAGGCAAAGACACTCAACTGACGTGTTTAAAGTTATTTTACTTCAGTAGAATCCCGGGGCTACGTTGAAATGAATTAGTATTTCAACTCGATAAATATGTCTAATACTCTAAAACGTCTCTGATACTGTTCTACTATAGAAAGTTTCCTAACTTGATACGTATTAAGCTGTACTAGAGTCCCTCATTCATCCATCAAGTTCATATGACAAGTTTTAAGTTGCAGTACTTGATTGATCTCTCTGGTACAGATATATATTTTTGGATACATTATCGACACATTTGGATGTTAGTAGAAAAGTTTCAAGTCCAGTTATTACACCTTTTATACTAAAGACGGAATCGTTTGATTTGTAGTGCATTACTTATTCTTTTATTGTGTCGGCGTAAGCCGCCGTCGTTTCGCTAATGTAAAATTGGTTAGTTATGATAAATATACTCATACACGCTTTGCGGCTACCATCGAGCTATGTGGGCAACAAATATCTAGCCATGCCGTATCCACTGGGCCCCAATAAGAGGTAAAGACTTAAGAAGTACTTGTTTAATGTCATAGAGGATGGCATAGGTGCAAATGGTCAAACGACGCGGATTGTCAAAGACCGCGCTAAGAGGAGAAAAAAAAATAAAGTAAAAAATATACAAAGTACTTCATTTTAACATCTTACCGCCGTACATGGCCATTGATAACGTTACAAAGTATTATTTAATCATATTTATTGTTTGAAAATAATAATTCTACTTTTCTTAGCTCGTGGGGACACTCTGAAACAGAATTGTTAAATACGCGTCAGACAAAAACGCATGAAGCTAAATTAACGTAGAGACATAATCAACAGTCCCGATGTCACCAAGTCCCTTGAGTCTTTGCAGTTGCGGAGAGATATCGCCTCTTTGACAGTTCTTTACCGCCTTTACCATGGAGAGTGCTCTGAAGAGCTCTTTCAATTGATCCCAACTTCTCCCTTCCTCTACAGAACAACACGTGCAGGCCTTGGAAATTACCGCCTCAGAGTTGAAGAAATACGCACTCAGGCTGAGCAGAGTTACTTTGGCGAGTTATTTATATAAAAAAAAGATGATGCAAACTTGCACTCTTACCTTGGCTTCAAACCTTATATCGAGATTCATTTGCTTAATTAAACATTTGTATGACATTTAGAACAGTACCTACAAAACAACCTCGACCAAGTCACGGGATAGGCTTAAGAACAAAACAAGGTTAGACTATGAAATAAACAATTATGAAGTTATTGAAACTTGCAGCTTTATTTATATTACATACTATTTATGTTTGTACTTTGATATCTCCTGAAGAGATTATATGAAATGTCGTAATGGTTTAAATACTTACGCAAAATGCGTAGACTTTGACCGTAATTATAAATTAAAAACAAACACGGCGCACATTCACTAAATTTAGGCTGAAAGTTATAGCGTTCTGACCTTCACAAAAGTTCTGAAGGATACACACAGACCGAATTTGTAATAAGAAAGATATGGCGGGTCTACGCCTGCGAGCATATAAATAAAGTTGTAATGAGAAGAAAATACTTTGAGGATTTAAATGTACCAGATACCCATGTCGAACATCTAGTCGATTTAGTCAATTTCTTAAATAAACACCTGCCCAAAATTCGATAGCAGTTTTAATGTGTATACACGAATGTACTTAATAT
>PKRV01000123.1:217484-228918 GCA_003709505.1 Hyphantria cunea
ATATATATATATATCATCGAAAACAGTTACGATTTGTACGACACGGTCAAGATACTTGACGATGATGATAACGTTGATTTAGGCCTTTTCAGTCTTAAATGTTTCATAGAAAGAAACTATACAACACATTTCAGTAAATTTTACTAAGAAAGAGATATTTTCCATAACTCTGGCAATATCGGCAACTTTATCAGATAAATTAACTTCATTCAGTTCAACTAACTAACTAACAAATTTAGTTTCAGAAACTGAAGTGTTTATTCCGTTAAAAGGTAAATAAATTCTCTAAACACTGAAGTCTGTTGTTAGCTTCATGTTATACGAAACCGTTTTGTTCCAAAGTCAAATTCATATGTCACCACGCATTCGCCTCCCGTAATATTTACACTTATGTACACACAATCGTAAACGAATATATTGGAAGAACGTAAATTAAACAACGTCAAGGAGAATTGGAATCTGTTTTGTTAAATAAATCTTAACGGGTCTTAAATCCAGTTTCGAATTTAATAATCGGACCTTGGAAGTTACGTAAACAAGGTTCAAGTAATTAATTATTGTAATTAAAAACAGTGAAAGTTTTGAGTTTCGTTTCTTTATCTATTAGATACCGGATGATCGAAGTGATCGAAATCAAATTGGACGTTATCAAGGACATATACACCACATTTACATTAAACTTATTTTTGGAAAATTTATGTTTTTTGTGTGTTTAAAGTATTTAAAAGTTTGAAAAGTCATATGTTTTTTATTATGATTTTAACATTTACGGCCGTTTTCATTAACCTATCTCTAGTTAAAACTGGATATATTATAAATTCTTTTCAATACGATTGATTCCATGCTTTTATTAATATACAGGCTCATTTTCCCCTTTTTTACAAGTTTATTTTGTCGAAAATATCTTTTTTTTTCAATTTTTGTCTGTCTGTTTGTTCCGGGTAAACTCTGGAACGGCTGGACTGATTTCGATGATAGCCGACAATATAAGGAGTAATTTATTACATATAACTTTTGAAAATGTATTCGCTGAATATTTCAACGTACCACTCACAGATTGTTTCGTTTCAATTTCAATGCTTGTTCCGAATGTTTGTTTGACCTGCCTCTGCTTTAGAAAAATTTGCTCCCGAAGCTTTGCCCCGTTGGAAATATGTCAGTTTCATATAAATATTTCCAGTAGTTTTTGCGTGAAAGAGTAACAAACGATGAGACCTGTACATCTTCACATTTTCATTATTAGTAGGTTAATAGAAATTAGGGTAGTAGGATGTTGAGACGAGAAATGATAAGGATGTAGGATGAAAAACTTAAGTGAATTACACTCCATATTTTTTTAAAATTTTAAACTGAATAAGTAAAATTTTATGGTGATAGTCCGTGTAATTAGAGTGTCGATCCTTAAAGGGTGAAATCTTATTAAGTGCCTACTAGTTTGGGCACTTACCCATATATTGCAATGTTTATGGATGCTCCCATGCAATCATGCTAGGCTCCTATTTATTTTAAGCGTGGTGTTAATTACATTGTCTTTGGTACGCTAGCAAAACACACATTTAATATAAACGTGAAAACGGTGAAATAGTTTGGAGTTCATGTGAAAGCAACGTAACACGGGAATTATATATAATAGATTTTCACACTAATAAAGCTTAACTATGCATATTTATTACCAAATATATACTAAAATAACAATAAGTAGTTATGTAATTGACGAGTTAATACTAATTCCCGTGAAATTGCGTGGCAGCTCACCCCATAACGGAATGCTGGTAACTTGCAGGCTAAAAGTATTCAATCGATGCGCGGTACGTACCCGCCCCTTTATTATACCGCCTTTGACTTTGAACCCTTACCATTCCTTTATTAGACTACTGGACGCACACAGAGTTTCTACCATTCGTAGTCGAACACTAAGACATACAACTAAAAGCTTTGAATCATTCTTTTTCTTAGTCGCCATACTGAAATGAACTGTCTGCGTCTTTTTTCCAGACACTTATAAATTATGGAACGTTTGAGAGTTAATAAGTTTCTCTTAGAAAGGCGTTTATACCATTTTTGTCTTTAAAGTATTTGTCAAGTATCAAAAAATAATTTAAAAAGGCATATAAAAGTACTTCAGTCAATTGGGGCTCTTGGTTTTGACTCAAAATCAAATTCAAATTCAACATCATTTATTCAATTAAGACACCAAGTGACATTTATGAACGTTAAATTGAAGTTACAGATAAAACTCTTTATTTAAACAATTTTTTATGCAAGAGCCTGCCAAAATTAGTCTATTCTGCCTGACAAAAAGCAGAGTGATGGTTACCATTCTCATTGCGAATGCTGACAATCCAGAATTTCGTTGATGTTTCACTTATATGTTGTCTCAAATTTTATTGAATAATACTTTGTTCTTTGACTTGAACATGGCAAACCGTTTATTGCTTTTCTAGGCCTGCTGCTCTGCCGTATGTCGGGTATCGCAGTGAAGTGTAGCCTATACACTGCTAGACATAAGCTTCTTCCATCGCACGCCACTTGGTTTAATTTAGTAACTTTGTCGAATCGCTCTTATTTTCATCAAATTAACAAACAATAAAAAATACAAAAAACTCAAACAGTGACCGATTGTAACAAAAAAGTGCGTGTATTCTTATTCATCTTCTTCTTCTATATTCAGTAATTATGTTCAAGCGTTAGAAGTTGTTCATATTTGGCGTAACAAGATAAAAATTTGAAAAACTAATATGTTGACTATAGTTAGGTCATCAGGGTGTCGGTTTTTCGTGACGGTGTGCACGCACATCGTAAAAAATTACTCTCATCATTTTTCCCTAACGCGTATAACTTTAAAAAGTTCTTATTGGATTATCAACTAGTTCCATAAACTGAGCGTTTTTTTTGAAGCTACAAGAAAAATAAAGATAAGCCTGACAATAGCAAATTCTTAATGTCGCTAAAGCACGCTATTGGACATCATTAATCATATAACTGGGACATGTACTATCACATACACGGACTACGATTACAGACCGGACACATAAACATGAACCCAACAAAACTAAAGCAACAACTTAGAGCAATAGAATCCTTTCACAGCGCAGAACTGTAACTTATTCTATTGTAAACAACACTTTATTCTTTTATATCGTACTAGCTTTTACCTGGGCTTCGCTCACACAGAAGTTGATATTTTCTATCCTATTGTACTCCCTTAGGGGTGGCATTTCCAAAATTCCTTTTTTAGTGCTCACTTACGTTATATAAAGAACCTACATGTAAAATTTCAGGATGCTAAGTTCAGCGCTTTGGGCTGTGCGTTGATCTTTGGTTGTCTAAGTCAGTCAGTCACCTGATAGGCACTTACAGGTGTTTATATTTAAGTATGTACACTGTAACATTATGACCTGTTTCTACTTAATTTAATTATTGTTAATCCGTGAACAATAGTGTGTGTTATATGTTCATTACTACGAATATTTAATTGTATGTAGTTAAAATTTTAACATGTGACTGTTTTTACTTCGTAATAAAGAAAATAAAAATAACACGACGTTACCTAGGAAATGACACATTACAACGGAATTTACGTAGGTCATATACTTAAAAAATAATCAGCGATATTGCACTTGCCACGTACGTACGTATTCGTAATAGTACACGAATCACGCAACTAGTTGATTAACGGTCGTTTTCTATAATATATCTCTAGTTTTAACTAAAGATATATTATTGAAAACGGTCTGAATTTAACTTGAAAAGAATATGTTCCTTTTTGACAATTAAAACTTGACAAATAAAATAAAAAGACTTTCACCCTAATGAAAGTACCGAATCCATCATAATGAAAAAAAATTAGCTTTTTTAAGGAATAGGGAGCAAACGAGCAGAAGTGTCACCTGATGGTAAGCGATTACCGCCACCTATGGATACCCGCAACACCAGAAGTGTCACATAAACCTTGTCAGCCTTTGGGGGGTGGGGGAGGAGTTGGGACCGAAAACCCGGTTTTTTGTGAGGCTGTGGTATCACTTTGGTCGAGAAAATATAAAAAATGTGGATGACATGAAATGGGGACCGTCTTACGCAAAAACAAAAAACGATCCAAATACATAGCTGTAATCATCTCAAAAACTAGGGAATTTGAATTTGTCAAAAATCATTTCTTTCAGAGTCTAAATTTACTAAATCTTAAAATCTGTTTTCTGACTTAAAATCTAAGTACTAAAGTTAGTGCTGTACTATTAAATACTTGAGTTTCGGTTTTATAGCTAGAAATTTTTTGTAAGTAAAAAATATGCACACTGAAATTAAATAGGGTGTTGTTGATAGCAGTGACCATATGTATCACAGTTACCATTTAAGAAAAAAAATACAATAATACTTTTTATATATTAACATGTATTTATTAGCTTCATTCTTAACCATGTAAATGCAGTGAGTTAATTTCATCTTACTTTTAACCGTCGAAAAATCCTATTATTTTTATGAATAGTTTCTTCTTCTTTGCCGGTCTGTTTAGAAGTCATATAAATATCTCCTTTTATCTAAACTTGAACTCAAATGTATAGGAAACACATTATAACCTACACAATGTTTTGTTTTAAACGTGCATCGTCGTTGGAACATTTTTTAAAACAATTTCATTTAAAAATTCAAATTTTGTCCAGTATGGAAAGAGGGTTCCTGATAATTTTTTACGGCCGCTCCAGTATTGAGGGATATAGGGTGGGTCCTGCCATTCCATTAAAAATAAGTGCTATTCTAATTTAGTAATTGTGATCGGTTGAGTATATTAAAACAGAAATACAAAGTACCACGTTCAATTTTCATAAATTGTTTCCTTAACTTACTCTGACAGTGCTGTCGGTAAAAAAATAAAACATTCTTTAGGTGCTGCGCAGCCTGTCTTGAAACAATCATAATATGATAAATTGAAAAATATACATATGAAGTAATTCTAAAGCTTCTTCGCTGTGAGATATAACCCTTACGGCGCCGAGGGACACATATGCTGTTACCTATTTTCCCTTCTTTATAACACCCGAACCCTTCACTGATACGGGTGTGTAAAACGAGGTCAATGGGTATAAATGTACTTCCCCACAAGCGAGCTACTACGAGATAAACCTAATTATAGTTTATGGATAATCACTATAATATGTATACTCGATGTAGTGGTGTGGAAATTCGATGTGTCTATCGATGAACATGAACCGGTATCTATATTGTAGCCCAAGTTGACAATGTAGATGGAACAGATACATATACCTAATACAACTCATGCTATAGACTGAGCGAAAACATGAAGAAGTATAATAGATATTTGTCGTTTATAGTCTCTCAGTTTCCATGTTAAAGTATAACTAAAGCAAACTTACCATGATTGCCGATTTGGGATTTGTTTGCTATCCGTATGCGAAGTAAATAAAATATTTCAAAATTTATTACTATCGATTAAGCTTATTTACTTTTATTTTGAACTACGATTAAATATAAAAGAAGAAACTATCAGCCTGATCTTTGAAGTGAAAACTTCTTTGGTGGCGTTTTGCTCTTTTTTGTGATGAGTAAAAAATGTTAAACTCACGTCAGGACACGTGACCTGATCGTGATTCGTAAGACGGAGGGAGAGTAGGCCATAAATTGTCAGCAAATAAACCATAGTACTTTTATACTGATAATTAAAGCAATTCGTGCAAAATTATTCCCTAACCATTCCAAAATATCCAAAATGCGCAACGTTAATATTCAAGTTTTTACTTCTGTCGGCATTCCCGGCGTGCAACCCGTTCTTTTTTTGACTGATCTGTTACCGCACAGCTAAAACCGCTGGTTCTAAAAGCATAAGATGAAAAATAAATATTTTCTGACGTTTTAACACACAACGCAATCTAGTCCCTGACTAAACAGAGCTTGTATTATGGGTACTAGTCAACCGATATAAATACATATATATACTTTTTTGTAAATACATACATATTATTTATAGAAAACACCCAAACTCCGAAACAAATATTTGCAGATCATACAAACATTTGATTCGACCGAGGATTCGAACCCGAGCCTTAAGGGATAGCAGTCGCGTACGCTATCACTGCGCCACCAAGGCAGAATAAAATTAGAGTGTCTGTTTGTAATTAAATATACGCTTTTTCTAAATGCATATTTACGGGTAAAAACACTAAAATATTTTTTTTACTATTTTTGTCTGTTTGTCCGTCTGCCTGGCTGTTTATTCCGGCTAATCTCTGAAACGGCTGGACCGATTTTTTTATGATGTAGGAGGCAAACGAGCAGACGTATTACCTGATGGTAAGCGATTACCGCCGCCCGTGGACATCCGCAACACCAGAGGCGTCACAAGAGCGTTGCCGGCCTTTTTTTAAGAAGGAGTACGCTCTTTTCTTGAAGGTTTGAAGATCGTGTTGGTCCGGGAATACCGCAGGCGACAGTTCATTCCACAGTTTTGTTGTGCGAGGCAGAAAGTTCCTTGAAAAGCGCACAATTGTGGACTGTTAACCATCTAGATGATGGGGATGAAATTTCTGTCGCGTTGGACGATGTCGGAAAGAGGCGGCAGGAATCAGCCCGACCAATTCCTCGGTGCACTCCCCATGGTAAATGCGGTAGAAGATGCACAGTGAGGCCACATCTCTACGCAACGCTAATGAGTCTATCCGAATTGAAACTTCTTGGGAATCGACGATTCGAGTCGCTCTCCGTTAATGCGGTCTAAAGGGAGGAGCTGGTATTGGGGTGCCCCCGTCCAAAGACGGGATTTTCACTGGCAGCTGATCATATAAGGAGTAACTTAAGCTACTTTTTTGTACTAGCTACACTTCACATAATTATGATAGAACTTCACTTACAGGTAAGTTCGTTTAATCATTAATTATATTAGTAAAACTAACCAAAGTGAATGTAGCTAGTGTTGTTATATTGTCAAAAGTTTGTAAAACACCCACAAATATATTTCTTGTCACGGAACGCCTCTTTTCGTTCAAAAGCGAGTTGATAGTTTTCCCTTCTATCGGTAACTGGATCTACTAACAAACTAAAATATTATTTATTTCATTATTGGAGTTCAGACTCCAATAATGAAATCCAATAATAATATTTAAGTTTGTTAGTTGACCAACATTTTTAGATATTTTTAATTTGTTACAGTAATCAGTTACTGTAAGAAAAATTGTATCCAAAAATATTTCACTTATTTGAAATTAAATGATATACGTACGTGCTTACTTCTTTGAAACAATCTATTTCAACTTTTTGTAGGTAGCTAAATAACGTTTTATCTCTACAAATCATAATCAGCATAGGAATAAAAGAATACACTTATAAATCAACTAATTACATCCATTTAATACATGAAAGTAGATCACGGGCTAATCATAATAAAACAAAAGTTTTTTATTAACTACTGTAAAATGACAAAAAATTGTTTATGAGCTACTTTAGGAAATAAGGTTCTATGTTAAGCTGAATATGCTTTTTACCGATATTTTCGTGATCAACGAAACGATGAAGCTTTTACTAAATAGGGTATATATACTGTCGTACATATTTTTAATAGGTTTTGTTTGAATTTCCGTATTTAACATATGCTATTATATTAAAATGTACTAAACCGAAAAAGTATTTGAAAAGACTAGTATATGAGTGACTTATTTGTTATAATGGGTAAAGGCTCCCTCAAAGGTAACCCTCTTCTCTAATCGAAATCGGTACAAAGCTCAAATTGCAATACGATATTATTAGGGATATAAATAGTTTATTGTACAGACGAAACACGAGCCGAAGTATCGCTTCGTGTTACAGGAAATTGCGTAATATCTTTCGAAGAGAAACTTCGGGTCACAATCATTTTAACCTTAGATGTTATCATTTTTGGCGTTGTACGATTGACAATAATTTAAAGTCTAAGTTTTAACTCCTTCATAGCGGCTTACTTTATATTGAACTGGATTTTATCTGCGGTTTCGCTTGCATGTATGTCGGTTATCATGGTGAAGTGTAGCTTAAGTCTGTCCTCAAAAAACAAAGTATCTCCATGCCGAATTTTATTGAAATTGGTGCATCGGCTTAGCCACAAAACCTTAAAAGACAGGCAGACAAGAGGTACTTTCGTTTTAATATTAGTATGGATAAGATATATTGTGAATGACTTGACGTGGTGATAATTTTGTTAATTAAACTTATGTACTGCTTTAAATTGTTTACCATCAGGCGAAACGTCTGCTCGTTTGCCCCCAATTTCATAAAAAAGTAAATAAAACTCCCAACTGTGTTGCTGCAGAAATAAGCTACATTTTACTATCTTCATTATTTACAATCATATGCCCTTTTATTAACAGCTTTATCCCTTATTTTATATGCCAGAGAACATTTACATATATAAATAATGACGATCGATAAAAACTCAACTCACATTCAGAAAATAATATCATTAGTAAAATGTAAATAAGTACCCATTGATTGATTGATTGATATCTGAATTGTTTGTCAATGACGTATCCAAGCACTTGTAAGTTTTGACGTTTACAATATTGGTCGACTTTTGAAACACGATTCACTAGTAGACTGGCCATTTAATAAACTATAAGGCTCAGTGTGTTTGTATAAAAATATTAACAAAAGTTAAAAGGGTGGGGGTGGATGTAGGAGGGTTAATAGAACTTTAGTGACCGATTGGCAGTTTTTATGAGTATTACATATTATCTTTATGTTTATTTGCATATTTTAACGAAATCTTAAAGAGCAATTGTCACTATTTGCAAAAAACAATAAGTAAAAATTTGTTGAAAAACTTAAAAATAAGATTTTGCAGTGAATTGTACTCAAGCATAAAATTATAAATCATTTTTATTTGTAAAACGGACTGCAAAATTATGTGTATTCTTTTTAGAAAACATAATGTCTATAATAAGAAATTAAACGACAATGAAAAATTGATAAGTGCAAGTTGTATATCGCCCTTGGCAATATTATTTTGCAATTAATTTAGATTTGAACGATATATTTTTTAAGAATATGTATGTAGAAAAATATAAATTGAAATGATCTGTCCACAAACATAACTTCGCAGAAGACTTAGTCTTTACACCACAACTAGCGCAGTGCGGTACTAAACCGCTGCGTATTATATACATTGTTTAAAAATGCCGAGTTATAAACATTCCTATTTTTATGCCCCAAATTTCAGTAGATAATGTGAAAGTGTAATTCATTAATTCATATGAAAATTAATTAAATGTTTGTTTGTTATACATTCATTAAAACTCTGTAACTTTTAATGAAGCAGATAATCGCACCAACGTTTGACTTTTAGAGCAAAAATATTTATCAATTAAGCGACGGAGAAAGTTGGAGAAAAAAGGTTAAAATTAATAAAAGTCCTTGAAATGGCATCGTTCTCGGAGCGAGGCGCTATATGTCATGAAAAAATAAACTGCTAGCTAGCTTTATTCAATTCTAGTGGGTTATGGAATAGGTATACAAATGCAAAAACACACTTGCAAAAACAGTAGCTGTCAGTGTGTGGGTTTAAATAACCATTTCCTAAAGTTTTTTTTTGTTATTATTATTTTTTAATAAAAAATATAGGTTGTTGTAGAGGAAATTGCGAAATAGGGGGGTATGCTGAGGGTGTTAAGTCGAGCGAAAAGCTGGAACTAGTTCAAGGGCACCTTTAGGTACGTACTTATGGATCCGTTTTAGGTTCTTGCCGGTCTTTATCGCTCTGAGATGTCGGGTGGAACTAGGAAAAGCAGCTGTAAGTCTGTAGCTGGTTTAGGCAATAATAATATATAAGCGAATAATATTACCGCCCATTTTAGAACACATTTAAGACATTTCATAGTTTTAAGTTTTAAAACAAGTTTCTTAACGCTTTTGAAATGTGGATCAGGAAGCCAATTTATTCTGGGTTTAAGTTATTATTGGAAGGTCTTTCGATTCCTATAGGTACTTCATTTATTAAAAAAACTTAGAACTAGCTTTACCACTTGCTGATAAATTCCCTAATAGGCTGATGTGTTCTTATGTGTCAAATAACTACAGATTTCCGATTTGACAAATTTTAATCATGGATGGGAATGTTAATGTCAAATATAAAGGTAGCAGAGTCATGCTGATTTCAGCAGAAATAGGCCGACTCGTCCGTGGTGGCACTACCCTTACAAAGAAGATCAACTTAAAATGACAGCATTCGTGTTGTCGTGTTTCATTGGTAAATGCGAGACCAAAGGTGTGGGTCACTATGCTGCCTTGTCTGCATTTGCAACGATTTTTTATTTATTGTTGTTTACATAACCTAGTGAAAATGGCCCTAAAGCTCGTCTTTTCTTGTGTATAATATTGGTTTTTCTGACAAAGGATATATGTCACAACTTATTTATTATTCTCGGGAAGGTCGTGGATATCGACTTATTCACCTATATCGCGGCTGAGTTGTAATACCTTGTTTAATAATGGCCTTACTTAGTATCGATAATATAGCATTTTAGTAAACATTTATACGATAATAGTAAAATCACAGACTAAATACAGTTATGAAGCCACAAATTAATTTGCCGACCACTGTTTCAAAAGTTGTTGGCTCGCGATAATTTAATTAAAGCGATAAAATGTAAAATATTACTTAATTAATTTCCAAAAACCTAATAATACTTGTTTGCAGCTGCTAAGAACCCACGGATGTACAAGTAAAAATTATTTTTCCAATCACGCCTTTATAGATACGCTCACACAAATATATTATAGAAACGAACACTTACTTTAATACACAGGTACAATTTGAAAGTAAAACAAAAGTACATTGAACGGACTTCAAACAAACATTAAAGGAAAACTCCCTGCCTAGAACTTTAAAAAGCTGTATATACTAACTACTTGACTATATTATTTGTGTTCCTACACACAAACCATTTAATCCTAAATGTTTTCTTCTATTTATTTTCAATGTTCTTGTGACTTTTATAGAACAATATATTTGATAATTTCTGTTTTATAACAACCTATTGAACCTTCTCTTAATCATATCTGATCACCCTGAGATAGACTGCCAGAGCTTACTTTAAAATGAATTTTCCGATCATTGTTTCTAAAGTTATCCGGACGCGACGATTTAGTTAAAACATTAATATATACTACTGAATTAATTAAAAAGAATAATAATAATAAACATTCGCAATTACTACGAACTCACGGAATGTTGATGAAGAAATTAATTAAAAATTAATTAATTTGTGAAGGCGCATCTTACAACAGCAAAGGTTTAAAAAGCGCCTGATTGCTCCTAATATAATTTTTTTTTGAGACGAAATTAGTGACATGACATACTGATGCTATCCTATTAACAAATTCAAAGACGTGTTACTATACTTATTCAAGTTACTATTATTACTTTTCATTTTTTTTTAAACAGATAAGGTATATC
>PKRV01000123.1:229248-270667 GCA_003709505.1 Hyphantria cunea
ATATATAAATTTAATAAGTTCTCTAGTTTACTTTCACAACAGCTCTCTCTCTCTGTCTCTCTCACTCACTCACTATCTCTCTCCCTCCCCCTCTCTCTCCCCCCACTCTCTACCCCTTCTCTCATCCTCTCTCTCTCTCCCTCTCTCTCTCTCTCTCTCTAAAATAGAAAGCCTATGTACAACAAGATTAAGGCTTATGGCTGACATTATGTGATGATGTATGTGTATAATTTTTTCCTGTCTCTAAATTTAGATACTATTTTGAAGTGATTTCCAATGTATATATGACCGTTAAGAGAATTAATTTGTGTCTCCGCATTCGACAGTAATTCACTTTCGCATAACGGATTTGCACGCGTCTGGCACATCGACACACGTCACAGATATACCAGTGCAAGCCTATACATTGAATCGGATTGACAATTATCAAATAAAAAGGTTTAAATTCTATAGTGCTGTTTATGGTGCAAACATATCTTCATTATATAATGTGAGGTATCCTATATTAACACAATGCTATATTAAATCTATATTATTAGAATGCCGATGAATTATAAAAGTTATTGTGTTTTATGCAATTTTTCCAAATGAAAAATATATATGGAAATCTTTAGCTCTTTTCTTCTCATCTTAAATCTTCTTTTAACTATTTCATGATTGGCCCAGTTATGCCATTTTTCACGGTCTTGGGCACTTTCTATCCATTTTGTTCCTGTCATCCTTTTGATATCGTCACTCCAACAAATTTGTAGGTTTTCTCAAGGTAATTTCTCTTCCCACGTCTTTCATTCTTCAACTTACGACGAAAATATTTGAAGAGAACATAGCAAGCTAATCCCTCTTCAACTTTTTAACCGTTTTAGTGGTTTCATATGTTGTGTTAACACCCACTCATTTTTTTAACAGTCGTAGAGTATGATTTCAACCATTATATTTGACAAATTTTCGCTGTTGCCATGAGTTTTTCAGCTAATTGGTCACTGGACTGTAACGATAACTGGCTCTTTAAAGTTTCGTATTTCGCAAAGGGATCACTGGATCGAAAAATAAAGCCACCAACTCTCAATGTGTTTGAAAAACCTATCCAACGATACCCCACGGGGTTGTCACTACTATGCTACTTGTTTACTTACACACAAACGATTTAATCCCATATATTTTCTTCTCTCTATTTCTAAAGTTCTTGTGGATCGTGTCCAGCAACATCTTTTACAATTTCTGTTTGATAAAAGCCTGTTGAATTGAAATTGAAGGAGGCACATTCTCACTCACTTCTGATCACCCTGCGATTGCCAGAGATTTTTTAGCATTAAGTCCGCCTTTACATTGACACTCTCTCTTGCCTGTGTATATTGTACAAAAAATAATAAAAAAGTTAAAAGGGACGAAAAATTAAATTCCGCTAAAAGCACAACATGTGAAAATGTTAAACTCGCAACGCACCTCATTTACGACAAAAAGTGGTGAAATGTTGTATCTTCACATTATATTGTATTTATGTATGATAAAGAAATATGGATAAACAGCCAGAAATTCAATACTTTGGTAAGGTAAGGTGATTTGTTGAGACTCGCTTAGTGTGGGCGTACTAGCGTAATGCGTATTGGAATTTAGGTTATGATAATGTGTCAAAATCTTACTAAAGCGCACTGAAAAATCTACGTACAAAGTAGGTTGAACTTCGTTGTAATTATTTAATGCTGCTGTAATTATTTCTGACTACAATAGCTGCAACATAATATAATTGATGTCTGTGTAAAAATACAAACAGTCTCATAATATTTTCACATCTTACATATATAAAAGAAAGTCGTGTTAGTTACACAGCTGAAAATTGGTGGGGAACATTTTCACATGGATTTTTTATTTACTTTGGCCCGCAGCTTTAACCGCGTTTGTTGTTGTTCCGCGGGTAACACCGCGGGGCTCAGCTAGTTAATAATAAGAAATAATGAAGTTACCTCTCAAGTCTTTATTTCTATTACAAGTACATTAATATTAGGTTCACTTTTTAAAGATAAGGTATTCCAAGTGCCCACCTTCTTGACACGCACATATTTCCAATCTTTAATGCATATTTTCCACACACGTTCGAGAGATCACTTGAAATTCCCGCCATTTGAATATTTTCTCTCATGGTGAATAAGTATCGATAAGCGATGCTTTTAGGATAAACTCATAAAATTCACGTGAACTTGTTTGAGTACTAGCTAGGGTAGATTACGAAATCAAGTGATCATTTTTCCCGAGACTATGTCCGATTTACGAACGGTTGTGCTAAATAGGGCATAACAGTACCAATATGTTGGAGGTGTTTTTATTGAAAAATTCTCATGGAATATTTTACTGATAGAAATCTATTTTTGAATTTAACCGGTTATGTCAAGTCACAATATTTTTCGTTACTTCCTACAATTCACCTACGACTAATCTCGCCATGCCGTACGAAACAGTAACTTTGATGCAGACATGCAGTTTCCAATGCTTGTCAGAGTTGAAAGAAGTTGTTGTCGTGTTAGGAAATTTATTTCAAAACAATCATATACATTTCAATTTCCAAGTGGCTCAAGTTAAAATCCAACATTAAGTATTTTTAAGAATTTTCATTTGAACCTTAACAAAGATAGAAAAAAATAGAACATTAATAACGCAACAACGCAAAAAAGTCTCTAATAGGTTTTCGCATCCAAATAAATTTCTTTAGAAAAGTTAATCTTATTTGAGAATAATTTTGGTTTAATATCTTGATTGATTGGATTTCATCTAAATAAAGTAAAATATAGTTGAAAGCTATTTCCCAATTATTTACTGTTAAGTTGATCTCCCAATTCCTAAAGAGAAGCATGTTCCTGGGTCGCGGCGGTCAACATGACACAAAAAACGCCCAGACTCAGGATAACAATTTGTGGATCACACAAAGTGCTATAGACTCGAATTTTCAAAAATTTCTTTTTTTCACTTATTTCTACTGATATATAATTACCTAAATGGAAATAGTTTCATTCAATGAAAAGTAAAATAAAAGTATGTAAAATTTCATTGATTCACGTCTTACTACTGATTATGTAATCACCTAAATTGAAATAATTTCATTCAATCGAAAAGTATAAAGATTGACGACGTTCAATTCTAGGCTTCATTTGTGATCGTACCGCATTCTAACTTACTGTTCAGAAAGCAAAAATAACTTTTAAACTAAGAATATTGTAGTGGTAAGAATTATATTATGATTAAGATGATTATTATTACAAGAAAAGACATGTTACAATATATACAGCCTATGCTATCGGGCAATTCTATAAAATATTGTTTCAAGGTATCTGCATTATGCAAACGAATGCAGTCTTAACAATCGAATAGTTACAATAATAACATTGTTTACAAAACTAGTCACACGCTGCATACACATAAAAATTCCAATATTTAGTTAAATGTAACCTTCAAAAGAATTTAAAGAGCAATATTAAACTAATTAAGTTTGTTTCTTGGTTGTTTGTTTGGGACTACTGGGCTCTAAAGCAACAGATGACACTCATCATCATCATCAGCCTATCGCAGTCCACTGCTGGACATAGGCCTCTCCAATTTCACGCCACTTAGTTCGATCTATGGCTTCTCGCATCCAGCTCCTGCCAGCCGTCTTGCGCAAATCATCGCTCCACCTGGCTTGTGGACGTCCTACACTACGTTTGCCGAGACGCGGTCTCCACTCAAGAACTCGTTTACCCCAACGGTTATCGGTTCTTCGGCAAATGTGGCCAGCCCACTGCCACTTCAGCTTGCTAATCCTGTGGGCTACGTCGATGACCCTGGTTCTTTGTCGGATCACCTCGTTTCTAATGTGATCCCTTAGAGAAACGCCGAGCATATACCTCTCCATTGCACGCTGAGCGACTTTAAACTTATGGACCAGTCGAACCGTAAGTGTCCACGTTTCGGCTCCGTAAGTCATTACGGGTAGGTTACACTGCACCGGTGCATTTTAAATCCACAGTCTCAAATGTGGTGACACTCGCTTTAATGCTTTGCTACTGCCAACTTAAACGATACGAACTACAATTAATTATGGTTCGTGAGGCTGGAATAAAATTAAATTTATTTAAAGGAAAAATAAATAATCACGCTGTAATTTTAAGTCGAGCAATAATACTCATATATATAATATAAATAATATCATAAATCTATTATTAAGTTTGATCTCTCATTAAGATGAAATCTTACTGTTCAGTATAGGACAAAAAGAGTTTAAAAAATTCGGTTACAAAAGATTTAACTAATACAAGTGTGTTAATAATGATCAATCATTCAAGCTTTTTGTCCATTATCAATATTAGTAATGTACATCTATATTGATACTATAAATTCGAAAGTAACTGTCTATCTGACTGTCACCCTTTCACGACTAAACCACTGCATAGATTTAAATTAAATATGGCTACTTATAATCGCGATAACAAACATACACGCGGGCAAAGCCGCGCAAAAGTAAAAAAGACATATTCAAACTTTGAAATGTTTCAGAAACTTGTTTTATCAGATTAATTTAAACCTAATAGGTTCTAAATTATTTTGTCTCGTTTCGAATATAAATTAGATCTCAAAATTATGTTCAAACTTGCAATTTTATGAAAAATCGTAGTTAATGAGATATTTTTAAAAAAGCTGTAGTCAATTATGTTTTAGGCAAATTAAATAGTACTACTTGCTTAAAGGTAACGCTGCCTACCTACATCTCTTATTGTAAACTATACATACATATAACCTCGTATCATGAGTATGGGGTTAAATAATAATCTAAAGAATATCACAATTTTGTCTAATTATGCTGTAGATGTCATTAACGGACCTATTCACTTCTAAGAATTATATTAATCTACCTAAAAGTTAATTAATACCTAAATTAGTTTTTTAATAACAATTTTAATGGAAATACTATTTATTTGTAGTATAATTACATAGATCAGGAGCATACCGATAAATAAAAGCTTGGGTGTAAACTTAGAGTATCTTACAAGCAACACGCAACACAATCTCATGGATGCTTGAGCTTGTCAATTACAAAACCACAGCTGCTTTAACTCATGGCTCCCAGCGCATGCGTAGTGATCCTTATAATTGATGCCAATAATGACCTATATAGAGCTTATCTCCAAGAAAGGGCCAAAAGTAAACATTGTTCGCAATGTCCACAATGTTATTTTAGGAATTAAATTATAAAATAATTTATTGACAAGATGATTTTAATTTAACTATAAAATAATTATTAATTAAAGTATGAAATAATTAAAACTTATTAATTATTAAATTTTCATAGTAATTAAACCTCAATAGAATGGCATGAAATAGAAATAATAAAATACTATATATATGTGGTGATGATTTATCTCAAAGTTTGTTGATTCATAATATAATACTTAATTAATTACTTACTAACATAATAATTATTAATAACTTAATACTAATACTATTGTACCTGAAAATCTAACTTTTGAAAAGATTGGCCATGAGTTTCTATGCCAGTATTATTCTTATAAGGCCCTACGCATTTCGGAAACTGGTAGTTATGGATGGCAATGAATTTTGGCATTTTCATCTAATTCACCTTGACAATAGAGTACATTTGGCATCTGTTTGTGTCGATCTATGGTTTTTATCTGTAGCTTCGATTTAACGTTCATAAATGTCTCTTAGTATCTTAATTGAATAATTGATTTTAAATTTGAATTTACTAGTAAATCAATACTTAGGCAATTGAACGCAATCAATTTTATTATAATAAATCATCAAAATAGAAATTGCTGCTTACCAGACAACTCTTTATACAGTTTCAGGTATCAGGTATTCAATAATTTGCCACCAGCTATTAAGATGATGCCCTTATGAAACTTAAAAGGACATTGAAAATATGGCCTCTAAAACAGATGTTTTATGCAATAATTGAATATACTTAAAGAGGATTGATAACAATAACACCTGATAAATTTATATTGTATGTTATTCCTATTTTAATAATATAAATATTGACCATATAAAAACACACATGTGTACATGACATTGTAATTTTTAGTACTCATTATTATATTTTATTTTAATAAATTATTATTATATTTTATAATTATTATCTTGACGTGAGCTAACTAGTGTTTGTATTTATTGTATGTTAAAATAAGCATGTGTATTTGAAAATTTTGAAAGAGACCGATGAAATATATATACAGTCTATCTTTTGTACCGAATTTCTGCAAATAAAATATCATTTCGTTTCAGTGTTTGGCTCTCCGTGTTGTTAATTAATCATAACAGACAAGAAAATTGAAAATGGCTTTCCCGACAATCCGCGATAGGTTTTATCTCGTTGTAGGAATTTTTTATGGGAATTCTTTTCCCTCCCACTATGTTCCCGAGTCCTATGAGTCCCCATGATCCCTGCTTAAATCAAGCAGGGTGTGAAAAATCATCTTACTTGGCCGCCATAGTGTGGGACGACATATTGCATTGTGCACTTTCGCAACGCAGATAGTGGCCATTACTCTTATATTCTACTCATGTTTTTCAAAAACTCACTAGCTATTTATTATATTACAACTAAGTTACATTACAACTGTGACTATTATATCCTAAGTACCTATCTAAAGTGTTAAAAAATTATGTAATTTTATTTTTTTTCTCATTTTTTACGAGTATTTATTTTAACCCCTATTCCCCTCATCGATTGAAATAATTACAGTTATGAGCATACAAATAATAATATAATTACATTGCTCATTCATTAATGTAATCTCACACAATGCCACACGGCCCTCTGGTCCCAAACTAGGTAAATCCTGTACCAAGAATTTTCTTGGTACAGGATTTATCTAGTTTGATACACAGCTCAGAATATATATCATCAGATATCAAAACAGCTGATTGAACATCTAAACTCACTTACATATTTCTAAATAATAAATATATATTTTCAGACATCTAACACACAACGCCATCTAGTCCCAAACTAAGCAGAGCTTGTAATATGGGTACTAGATAATTAATATATATACCTAAATACTCTTTTGTAAATACATAATATACATTTAAAATACTCAAACTCTGAAATAAATATTTGCCGATCACACAAACATTTGAGTTGATCCAGTAATCGAAACCAAGACTTCAAACACACGCCACCACTGCACCACCAAGATAGTTCAATAAATACAAGCATATCAAAGATAAATTACATCCAGATATAGAAAAAGTATTGTTCATCACACAAACATCTAATCTGGGTTTGAATAGAACCCACATACTCGAAGCAGTCAGTATAATCACGACGAACGCCGAGGCCAGGTCAGTCACCTATTGAGAGTAGACCTTAAATTTGAAGTAGTTCAGCTACAGATAGGAGACATAGAGTATCTCTAAAGAATACACTCCATAACCTTTTCTTATAACCGATATAAAATTCGTTCTAAATTTTCCATTTCTTTTGTTTTTTTTGTTTTCCTTTGTGTAGTACTTTTGTGGTATATTGTGACATCTTAAAATGCTATTAATGCGTTTCAGCTATTACTTTAAGTTTACTGTCTAATATATGTAACATTTAATGTTACAAAATAAATAAATAAATAGCCTGTCTAATAATAATCCTTCCATTACGAAGGACTTCCTTTCTTCCGATCCTTTACTATTATTCCCAGTGTTGTTTCCATTGTTTGTTTCCATCTTTAATCCCTAAAGTGCTTTGTTAAAGGTAAAATGCTTGCCCCCTAATTACATGAAAGAGACCTCCTTACTTGGCAAAATGTGGATGAGAAATATGTCCTTGCCTATCCCTTAGGAGACATAGTGTAAAGATTGTGATATGAGTAAAAATTGGGTAAAAAAGAAATAAAGAGTTTATTACATGCAACAACAGTGGTTTTCATGAAACAATATAAAATATGTGAAGAAGTACATAAAATAAAGAAGAGAAACTGTTAAGCCCCTTGTTAACAGACTTTCATTAAATGCTTTGTTGAATGTAAAATGCTTGTTCCTTAATTACATGAAAGGGACCTCCTTACTTGGCAAAAAGTCGATGAGGTGGTTTTCAAAAAAATGTATAAAATGTATTTAAATTTGGAATCAATAGGTACAAAAATGTGTAGATGTAGTGCTAAACTTTTTGATTTTAGACTGCGTTGGCATAGTGCGCGCTGAATATTGTGGATTCGAACCCCACAAGGGACAATAGTTTGTGTGATCCATAAATTTTTATTCTGAGCCTGGGTGTTTTTGTGTTCGTCTCACGAATGTTTTTAAATAAAATGTATATTCCTGATAGATGAGTTGTCTTTAAAAACAAATGAAAAATAATTTAAATCTATGTTAAAGTTTATACACATGTATTTTTATTGTAAACATTAATATTTTAATGTAATAACGATAGTTACTACAAAAACCTATAGTATTATATAAACCTATAGTATTATATAAACCTATAGTAGTATAGTATTTAAGTTGAACTGAACAGTAAATCTAAATATAAAAATAAACATACAATGCAATAAAACGATATGAAGTCTATTAGATATAATTATCGTGTCACATCACACAATCAAACCGATTTTCATGTTTTTCTTTTAATGCGGTTTTGCTCAAGTTGCAGAAATGGGATAGTTAACATCACATTTAGACCAATATGAACCGAGCATGATTGAAAAGATACGCAAAAAGCTGCGTAGGCAACTAGTATAACAATATCTTCAAATTATGAGTTTGGATGTTCAATCAGTCAATCACCGTCTTCCTAAATACCTCAATGAAAGAAGGCATTCAATCTATAACTAAAACTACAAATACTGTTGAAACCTAAAAGTGACCTTGGTTCGATTCTACGTATATTTACACAGGGTTAACCTGCGGTTCAAACTAAATCCTGGTCGGTGTCCCAAAAATATTTATTCAATTGTGTACATTTGCATACATCCTCAATACCAAACTTTTTGTTTCTCTCTCGGCTCACATTTTAGTAAAAGTTTTAACATTTTTTATATTCCAAATATATCGAACATTGAATTCATTTTTCATTCATTAATTCAAATAGAATGTACGAGAATTTTCCTTTTTGCTCAAGAATGGGTTCGTGGAATCGATTTAAAACATTATATGTGGTGTAGTCTTCTTTTGCACCCTTACATACTTGTGTCATATGTTCAGAAATTACACTATTATTCTCTTCATTTTACAATTGTGTAGTCAAATACCACAAAATTATTTATAAGAAATCTATATAAAAGACTACAAAAGCGTACCTATAATTTTGTATTAATTTCGTTCCGACGTTGACGTGAATTGTGTGACCTATTATTTCGTATTCGTATATATAAATATAACCTACTGGTATAGGTACATCATGTACTAATTACAATACAAAAGGAAAACACAATAAATGTCATCCTAACCCTACCATACCAAACATACGTATAGTATAGTAATTTTATATGAATGCGAAGTTTCTAACGGATATGATTCTCTGATTGCCAATGTGCTCGACAAATAGGTAGACTTCAATTACTAGGTAGATAGACTTCAATTACTAGTTAGTATTTCTTATATATACTAGTGAAGATTGTTTATGGATATTGCACGTACCATCACACAAAGTTATAGTTTTGTTTTTTTTAATTTATTGGATTGAAATTTTTAAGAAAAACAATTTATAAAGAAGATTAAACTGACTTCTTTTTGCAAATCTCTGCAGTTTTTTTATTTCTATTCATAAATTAGTTGTAAACGTTATTAAGCTAAAGTTAAGTAGATGTTTTAATACATAATTTGTAACATTGTGAAGAAACTATCGTTCTTTTTTACAGTTCCTTGAATGTTTACAATTCCGATTCCTTCCCAGTATTTTGTAGTACTATTGTGTTCAGTTTTAAGCTAGTCGACCTACAATGTACACTTGCGCACAGATTATTCAACGAAAGCACTAATAGTCATGTACTGTATGTACATGGCTTATTTTCTTAAACAACAGTTTTACAAAACGGACTTCAATAAAAACTGTGATATAGTAATTTTGGTAAAGTAACACATTGAATAAAGTTACAATTGTAAACATAATACTGTTTCAAACACGGCATGGTAATAAGGTTTTGTAGTTTATCAACCATATAAAGATAAACAGTCATAACAAAGAGTCGAACCTGTTTTCAAAATCAACATTTGAACTTACTTGAATAAAACGGAGGCCGAATGACAACGCAGAAAGGGGCTACCTGAAGAAAAGCGTCAGGAAAGGGGTTATTCGGGTGTGTTAATCGTTGCGTTGCTTTGGTACCAAGCGTTTTCTAAAATATAACGTAATAAGGGATTAGAATTAGCCCGTTGTAGAATGAATGAATAGACTTGTGTTAACATTCCATTTATTAGTTCATTTAATGTGCTACTTATTTTACTTGTTTAGGTACAGTTTGCTTGACATATGCATGGTATAGATTATGTGATGTAATCTCTCCAAATAATTTAGTTGAACCGCTGTTGATTTGAATAACAACTATTTATGGAAAAAAAATCGATTTTATTTAAAGATTTAGCTAACAGTATGTAATTGCTGAATAAAATGAATTTAACTATCTATGTGTACCCACTTATTTCTAAAACCTCCCACTGTCAGGACTCCTTTATGAATTAATGAGAGAGCCAAATAAAACACATTAATCCCGACAGCTAAAGCTTAAGTATTTTTAGAACAAGATAATATAATTTATTTATAAGTTTTTATATATAGAAGTCAAGCATTTTAAACCTTAACTTACCTCTATGAGACAGCAAAAATAGCAAATAGATCAAAATAAAGGGCAACTTTTGATTCTATTAATGGCCCTGGTTGTAGCCAAACACTTAAACTATCAGTTGGTTATAACCTCTTATACTTCGAAATTCCGAAGTTTGAAAGGATCTTGTACATTCATAAAATATGTAACAAATAATACTCATACGAAACATTAAATTTTACCTTCAAGGTCTTCGCTTAGCAATCTAACAATTTACTACGATGACCTTGGTATGCTCCAGATTTCAGACATTATTGCAGCCTTGCCTGGCATGGGAGAATATTAGGCAGAAAACAAGGCAAATAACTTACTTTATCACTATGGTGCAGTGACTTAGAACGAATTTTCAAAAAAACCCTTTTTCGTAATGCGACTTGGTGCATTGCAACTTGTTAAGTTTTTTTGCCAATAGTAGCCAAGGTCTGGCTACAGACTTTTCCGTTGTCTGAATATAACTTACTATCTTTCACTCTCGGTTTCGCTTGCATTTAATAAAATGTATCCTATGTTACTTCCAATACCTCCAAGAATATGTGTACAAAGTTACATAATGATCAGTTAAGTAGGTTTCGTAAGAAAGCGTTATAAACAATCTTATTTTCACCTTTATAAGTGTGATGCTAGAAGATACAACCCTTATATGTAATTATGGAGAATAGCGTCACTAGCCTTGGTCTGCGTAACCTCAAAAGAGAAGGTCAAATAGCGAGACAGGCAAATCTGACATTTTTATATGAATTCGCAATTATCATGTCTTAAAACTAGAAAGTGGATTGGACTCTAAACGCGATCATATGATCCTAATCAATCAGCACAAACGGGCCGACACGACCGGGGCGGTACTACCCTTGCACATAAGATCAACGTAAAATGACAGCATTCTTGTTGTCGTGTTTCGTTAGTGAGTGTGAGACCTCCGGTCTCACACTCACTAACCCAGCCCACTGATGCAGAAGCTTAACTAGGCCACCATGGTATGGGTCACCATGCTGCATTATCTGCATTAACAGTGAGCATGGTGACCACCACTCTTGGATTCTGCTTATGCTTTTCACCAGGCAAAGTAGAGTCACTTTGGCAGGCCGATACACAAATAGCAACACTTTTCGGCCTTAGGAATATAGGCTCAAAAATATGTATGCTTGTAATTGCCTATAACTAGTAGATTAATTGTAAAATAAAATAACTCACTCTTGATTTTAAAGTTATCGAAAATAAATATGTTCAGAAATTCTTTGGTAAAGTCTCTAAGTTTTTTCACACCGTGATTTTCGGAAAATCAATTGAACAATACCGCATGTTGTAAGAGTGGATCTCTGCTGTAGTAATAATAGTGTAACATAGTCAAAATAAACCCTAATCCTAACACAAGGAGAAATTAGATCTCAAGTACCTAAATTAGAATTAATTACCACTTAAATCGAATTGACTAAGAATGTTGTACAAACCAACAGGACTTTATGAATGGGAGAGAAAGCAGGAGCTCTTGTGGATAATGCAATACACTCTATATACTTATATTATTTTGTTATACACATTTCCCGTGTTTCAATACACATTTCAAGTACTTTCTGGTAGTTGACTCTAATATATCCTTCGAAATCTGCACTTTATAGTTGACAACTATTTGCTTGAAGTTAATTAGATCTTGTAGAGATATATGGTTGACTAGAGGAGGAAACCCGCCTTACTTAATAAATTGAAGATACCAGTTAACTTTTAGCTTCATTACATTGAAAAAGATAAAAAAATATACTGTAGAAGAAATATGTCTCTAAAATGTGACTTTGGAAATGAGAGGCAGGTTGGATAAAAAGAAAACTTCATAACGATACGCAACCCATAGAACAGCCGCGCCGTAATTGAAGAAAAATTATAATTTTAATAAGTGATTGCTGTACTGCACGTTTCTTACTGTATATCCGACGGTTGGAGATGAAATAAATATAAGACTAGCATTAGTAGAAACTTCAATATTGTCTCGCCAATTACTTATCGCAGCCACTATTTCTTGCTTGAACGTAATATAAGCTAGATAACTTGTGTTTTATTTCTATCACTTTCATACACCAAACGAAAGACTTAGTTTATTGAGGTACATATCACGGATTTATACTATACTAGTATTATTATCATTTGTGCGTTAGATATTTATATACGTATTGAAAATGCAATTTTCATCAAATAAAACTTTATACTCACCCATTATCGAATACATTAATTTATGATTCACGTTTCACAAAATCGACTCTCAAATCGACATGATAAAATGGCATATATTTATTCACTTTTTGAGCGTTCATCATAGAAAATTTCATTATTATTATAACAAATTTTATACACTGTTTTTACAGTTCCATTTCTTGATAGAACAATGAAAACCTTACTGCGTCACTTTATTGTCTAGCAAAACATTTTGTCTTAGTGAGACTTGAAGGTATGAAGTTGTAATAACATCAAATATTAATTTATGTCTTTGTTGTCTTAGAATTGCGAAAAATCAAGCTTTTAAATGACTACACAAAATATATGGCAATTTGAGTCAATTTATGAAAGAGAAATAACGTTGCTCATTTATTTTATAATTGTTGTACTAGTTTTTACCCTTAGTTTTGTATTCAAAATGTATTTCGTTAGTTGAACATAATGTCATTTCTTCTGAAACTCATGTACCTTATTGTTTACATTTCGCAGGGTACGTGGCAAAGTGAATTATAAATGCACTAGCTGAGCCACGCAAGTTCGTTTACGTTTCTTTTCAATAATGTCCGGCTCCTATTGTTCTAAGCATGATGTTAACTATCCTATCTTAGGCATGTCAGCGAAATATACATTTCAAAAGAAATACGTGAAAATGAAGCCATGGATCAAACTAAGTGGCGTGCAATTGCAGTGGACTGCGATAGGCTGATGATGATGATGATGATGACATGAAAATCGGCTAGATAGTTGCAGAATTCATCGTGAGCAACAATTTAAACATACTTGAGATGATTCTCACATATTTAGACTTCAAAGTGACGTCTTCCGTCACTAGCTGACAGTAAATATATTTTCCAAGAAGTTAACCAAAAGTGAAAACTCGAGCGCATCTCAATTATGTATTTAAATGTATACGCATGCTATTATATATTCTATGTTCTGCTCTTACAAGATTATACCAGCGCAAATTTATTAAACATTTTCACATCGCGACGTTGAATAAGAATCTGGACACGAAGCTATGCTAAGTTAGCATGACTTTACCTAATAGAATGAATTCAAGAAGCTATAAACTGTATATTTTTCCAAATGTAATGAGAACAAAATAAATCACAGCCACTGAGATTTAATATAGTGAGACAAAGTGTTTTTATAGACATTTAACAGGTACGGGGGCTGCCTCCGATAAATGGCAGCGATGCGTGAGCCAAAGATAAGTGACTTCTTTATAGAAATACCTCGTTTTTTTTAATCTTTCGCGCCCTGACCCCACTTGAGTTGAGGACGCGCACTTAGGATTGCCTACTGAGGAACTATTCTCGGGAATAACTTGTTCGGTGACATTAAAGTTTATGATGGAACTTAGTTTCTGAAATTCAAATAGAAGATTTATTAATACTGGTGGCCCAGTGGTCGAATATTTTTCTATTATTACTATTATTATTTTTAGCTTTCCAAACTCCATACAAACTTATCTGTGTCAAATTTCATACACCTCTGTTCATATAACTTGCTTAAAATGGGGTACAAAGTTTTTGTCTTAAGTATTAATACATAAAATAATTTTAACTTTACTATTTTTAATTTGCAACAAATTAAACACCTAAAGTTGATTGCTATCAATTTTCAATTGATTACTTGCTTCTACCCATGTCTCCGCCCGCTTGTGTGTCGATTGTTCCTGTAAAGGCTATCATAAGTCCTAGTGAATCAAAGGACCTCTACAGTAAGTCACTAAATTTGCTGTCAAAACGAATTAGCATATAAAACTAATTTTTTTCATCTTTATTTCATAGTAAAGTTTAAAGCATATTTAAATTTTTCAAAATTAACACATTTTGTAGCTCCTCTGATATGATTATACACTCATCTTCAAAAAATCGAAAGTATTAAATTTTTTTTGATGATAAATATATTTTTATGATTTCTAGTTGATAACGAATCAATTTACAAGATTTCTTTACCACTAATCTAACGAGTTCAGTTCACACAGTTCACGCGACACGTCTGTTTGTTTGACCCTATTCTATAATAAAAAATACACCCAGACACTTAAAAAATTAACGTCTTCAACATACAAATGTTTATCCTGGTTGGAAATCGAACCCAAGACTTCTAGCTTAGCAGTCAGGATCACGATTTAAAAGGCATATAAACGCATCTTACTGTACATAAATATACATCTACATGTAAAGTAGTATTATAATTAACTAACTGACCCACGCGACCTCGTTAACGTCTCCTATTGCTCGTAGCGTAATCATTTTCCCCCGTTTTTGTAACATTCTTGATTAGTTCTCCGGTCCTATTGTTTTTAACGTTCTAAGACCTCGATAAATGGGTTATCTAACAGTAAAATAATTTTTCAAATCGGACTAGTAGTCCCTGAGTTTAGCGCGATTAAGCAACTTAAACAATACAAACTCTTCTGCCTTATAGATTATAGTTTTCTGTCAAGATGAGCTAGAATTTAAAATATCTGACATGAATCTCTATAAAAAAACCTGAAGAATCTCTTAGTAATTTGAAATGAACAGCTTTTCACTAAATTCACATAAAAGTATTTAGGTACGGTTTATTTAGGTATTTACTTGCATCAAAAAAACATTTCAGCAAGTTTTTTCCGGCTTATCTTTAAAATAGCTGGACTGATTTTCACTGGCGGGTGGAAGGCTGCTGTTATGAGGAATGACTAAGGCCACTTTTATTTAAGAAAAAAATAAAACTCACTCAACAGAAAAGTACTTGATTCAAAAGCAACATTCAAAAGCAAGTGATACCGTAGGACGCTGCTGGACGGAACTAATATTAACTGAAATATCAATATATACCCTGTTCTTAGTAAATTAATACATCTAACATACAATGTCATCTACGGCCAAACTAAGCAGAATTTCTATTATGAGTACTACATACATACATATTGTACATCGAAAACACCCAAACTTCGAAACAAATATTTGCAGATCTTACACAGATTTGATCCAACCCGGAATACGTACAGACAGTAGTCGCATTGCTACCGCTGCTATTGCTGTTGCTGTTAAGTCTGTGCACTGGGGTGAAAAAAATGACAATAAGATATGAATCTTTCAGCTTCTTCAGTTATTTTATACGATTTTATTTTTTAAAGAAAGACTATGACTTAAAGAGATGTTTATAATTTTGATAGATGTAGATCCTTGTCCATATTTTGTAAAATAAAACTAAATTTCGAGTATGTTATTAATTAATTTGCAGAAATATAAGCCGTAGATATGAGAAAAAATGCCTTTTTGAAGCAATAAGGAACTTGACGTTCAAAATTGCATTAATTTTAATTAGAATGTATTTAAACAGAAAATACACACTTCAAAAATAACTTTCTAAATCCCCTTACAAAATGTTAGATAAGATTAGAGAAAACTCTCCTTTTTAAGCTTTAAATAACCCACTTAATTGCCTAGTTAAACAAACGTTCACGGCTGTAATGTTAGCTTACTGTGTGACTTGCTTATTTTATTCATGTTTGTTTCCAAGCAGAGAAAAAGTAAGCATTTTATAAACAAATATTCTATTTAATATTAATTTAATAATTATTATTATTAATAAATAACTTCTATTAATAAGAATCCAGTTAAACACAAAATAACGACAAGGAACATATCACATAAATGTATCTCTTTAACTAAAAAAATTAAAATACATTGTACTTATGTACTTTAACTGCCAATGGCAAATATCAAGGAACAAATCGCCCACCTTCTAGTGAAACGCACTTAAAATGCTTTCTGAATAAAGCTTTGAGAATACTTCAACTAATTTGCTCGTAAGTTGTTTGATTGTATTGTTTTATTTATCTGAAACTATCTTTCTTGACCTACTTTTTTAGAGCCACGTTTACATTGAAATGAGTATTAATGTTTCAATAGCAATAGCTCTGTTAATTACAAATTACAGAAGCTGTGTTTTGCATAATTGCTAATTGTATTGGACAGAAAGTTTCACTTACAACATAATGTACCTAACCGTCTAGAAAGTTCGATAAAATGAACACTAACAGGAATCCAATGAAGAGAATTGCAATTAGTAGGCACATAAAATATTTGTCACTGTATGTGAGTGTCACTGTAAGTAAGGCTTAAACTGTGTAAATTATTCGGTATCGATCATCATCATTCCGCGTAGTGACAGATTGTGAATACGAATTATGAACACCCCTATTCATCTGTCGTGTCATAGTTTTAAGAGCCTAGTAATACAAAAGTTCGAAAGAGAAAAGAACCTTGAAATAAATCTTTGTACTAACAATTAAGATAATATGCAAGTTTTGGACAGTATGTAACATTAGTTTGTTTGTAATCTAATATTTACCACCGCATGGGGTTTCGGGCTGTTACTCCTTATACAGGTTTTTTCAGAACCTACCTAGGAGACAGCGCTCTAACCACTGACTGAATGCACTAAAATTAATTCTGTATTATCTATTATGTGTTTTTGCCTTACGAAATAAAAATTATTATTATCATAAAATCAAATTTATCCTACCTGACCAACATGTTATAGTAGGTCAATAACCATTTTCTTCAGAGAGGTGCCTTTCCGTAGTAGACAACTAAATGCTGCCGATGTTCAAATCATTAAACAATATAATTTTTTTCTCTTTTTCATATTTAAAAGTCAGTAATTTTCACTCGCTTATGTGTGGTTACGTTTTTCATTACATGCTATGCCACAAGCCTAGATTTTCACGATTCTCAATTTCAATTCTCTTCATTGGATTCCTGTTAGTGTTCATTTTATCGAACTTTCTAGACGGTTAGCTACATTATGTTGTAAGTGAAACTTTCTGTCCAATACAATTAGCAATTATGCAAAACACGGCTTCTGTAATTTGTAATTAACAGAGCTATTGTTATTGAAACATTAATACTCATTTGAATGTAAACGTAGCTCTAAAAAAGTAGGTCAAGGAAGATAGTTTCAGATAAATAAAACAATACAATCAAACAACTTACGAGCAAATTAGTTGAAGTATTCTCAAAACTTTGTTTAGAAAGCATTCTAAGTGCGTTCCCCTAGAAGGTGGGCGATTTGTTCCTTGATATTTGCCATTGGCAGTTAAAGTACATAACTGTTATATTGTGACGGTAATATACACAATATTTACTAAAACAAAATACATCAATTGTGTATGTAATATTAATTGAAGTATTCAAATTCAAGCTTTCCTATGTTGTTGTTCATATAAATCAATTAGTGCTAATGGAACCACGAATAACGGACTGATCAAAATAGAAACAATTCGAATATACGTTTAACTCATTTTAAAGTAAACCTTTGTTCATTATCATAATTGTTTAAAATAACAGACAAATCAAATTATTGTATGATTTCAACGAATAATGTTACGCAGGAAATTATTTTCAGGTTCAGACAGTGCAACTTTAAAGGTTACAACACGGTGGGATCGGATTAATGTAAATGCATACCTACTGTACATATTTCAATTCATACTGCTTTCTTCTCTGCCTACCTTTATATTGAAGCGTATTGTTATAATTCTAATAGCTTTGCAAATTTAGTGCAATAATTTAATTAATTTGCTAAAGTTATACTACTCGCTCTCTAAATAAACAATTTTGTTTATTAAAATGCGTAATTACTACTATAATAATATTCAAACTATTTAATATTTAAATTCATAATTGGAAAAGAACAAAGTAGTAAATAAATATCCATAAAATATTTTCTTGTGCAGCCGTGTTGTTTCTCAAGTTACCTAATTTTGCACCCTAAGTTACTGGCGTTGCGAACATGGTTTAAAAATATAACTGATTTATGGCTATTTGAGATTTTAGCTAAGCCAACATGTCCTGGTTGAAAAACACAGTTCTATTATCTTAAACCAACTCGTTATACCTGGAACACTGGTGGTAAAACTTATAATATAAACAACTAATTTGTTTTTGTTCTTTGTGCACATTGATAGAATATTTGTTTAATGTGGTTAAAAGATACAAAAAACATGAGCTAAGTGTTATGTGTGTGTATTTCAGTATTCGTTATAAAAAGACTTCGACTTTGATTAGTCTTCGAGTCAATTCATCCATTACGCTAATCACGAGATTCCATACGGTACATTTATTATCACTTTATATAATATACAAATCTTACCCGTAAGAGACAAGGGTCAAGTTATATAAGTCTTATGTTCTCGATGTGGTGACGGATAAAAAATATCACCAGTCACCAACCAGAATGTCACCAACCTTATTAATAAATCAATTAAAGGAACAAATTACGCTAGACAAAGAGACAGACAAATTAGAACTAACCCTATACTGACCTGTTTTACCAGCGTTTTCTAAGGTTATATGTATAACAATATGCTGTTAAAGGCTGATGTATAAACAGCCTTAGCAAATTATAAGTGTGCAAAGTCCAAGCGGCCCGTCGATAGGCTCTAAAGGCAAAAAACTTCTAACTATAAGTGACAAAAAGGAATAACGTATAAAACAATAAGAACAGTGATCACCACGGCGACAATATTCATCACGCGACAGGTTCATTTGGTCAACTTTCACATTTTATCGGATTTCACGGTGCTGATATTTTCAGTCAGTGACGATAAATCGATAGTAATACAATGTACTCAACTAGTTTAGAGTTTTTATAAGTACAGCACCCGTAACGAGGTATAACTAAATTCGCTAGATTTTATTCATAACATTATTCGAAACATCATGTTAATATTAAATAGTTTATTTGTGTTAAGAATTATTTTAGCGCAAAACCGACTGTTGTAGAAAAAAGGCTTACGTCTAGCGCAATGGACGGCTGATGAAAAGATATTATCATCATAGTCATAAAAAACAAAAAACAAATTAATTCCGCATTTGGAATAAATCTGGGGTCGCGGGGGACTTTACATACATATATCCGGATACAAAAAGCACCCGGACTCAGAACACCAATCTGTAAATCACACAGTGTGTAGTTTAAACCCACAATACTTGGCGTGGTAGAAAACGTCGTGACAACCGCTTAAAACTACAAATCAACTTGTTTTGATAATGATCATGACTATTTCAAGCCTTTTGTAATTTTAAATAGTAAGAGTTTTAGAAAATCCTTAATAAATTTCTCGTAATGATTACATGTAAGTTAGAGTGTTAAGACATTCAGGTAATGACCGGTTCATCTTACAGATGAAGAAGGTCAGATTGACCCAAGCTGATGTGCGTAATCTGCTTACATTTAATTCCGTCCATTAGCAATCTCCTTTCAATTTTAATATATATACCCGATTTCCCTCTGCTTAGTTCCCAAAGTGCTCGGTAGGCGTCAAAGTGCATGCTCTTTGACACTCCCACATTACGTGAGTTGACATAATTATGGTCACAAACTTAAAGGAGTTTAATTCCTCTGCCTAACGCTGTTTAGTATACAAGCATGAATATATGTGTGACAAAATAAGATGCATTAGTATTAATACGCGATATTGATGCATACCTGTATTGACAAATCGTATCTCAACAGTAGCCATACAGTACCTAAACGTCACAATTACTTTTGGAAAAACGCTCGAGTTGACGCTAAAATGCTCGAGTCATCGCTCGAACGTGGATAGACGTGCATAAGCACGCGTCATAATGATTATTGATATTCTCGCAGTAAAACTGGTAATGATTCGACTCTTAAGTTAGCGACTAGAGCATTAAACCACGAGTCTTGAATGCTCGAGCATCTAAAGCTCAAACTTTGAATGCTCATAGCGGTTACTCGGCTCTCAAACCTCGACGCTTAGTGCTTACTTACAACACTAGTAACAGTAATAATAATTTGAAAGAACTTTACGATCAGAACTTTTAGCTTGGGACTAGATGGCGTTGTGTGTTAGATGTTCGAAAACATTTATTAAAAAAAATATTAATGATTCTGGGTAGGGTAAGTATTAGTACACTTGTTTACTATTGAATGTAACTCGGTTGCTTTCTATTCTATATACTTATAAAATACTATATCTATATTTATATTCTATATTTATATATTATCCCGGTATCCTTAGAAATTATGAAGTCACAATAAATTTATCTTTGTAAATTTTTCTTGGTTTGAGCAGAGGGGTGAAAGGTGACTCAGATTTTCTTCAAATCCTCTAAACCACGTAAACGTATACGATAAGTGTCCAATATGTATTTTACACGTTTTTCAATATTCTGTCAAATTGATATTTCTTTAATTAAAAACATAACGTGATGTGATACTCGAAGTTTGACTTTTTTATATTTATTATTGTTGAAAACCTTTTTCTAGAAAGTTTAATAATAATTTAGCTACTTTCCGCTTAGTGATGTTTCGCTTAAATTGTNATTTAGCTACTTTCCACTTAGTGATGTTTCGCTTAAATTGTATAGTTAGCTTAACTTTATAATGTAAAAAAATCACATCACAGCTCTATCTAACGTGTATATATAAAATTCAAAAGACTTGGACTCAGAAACATTCTGCTTAATAATTTTAATATGGCATAGAGGCAAATAAGCACACGGGTAACCGGGATATAAGTGACTACCGCCTCAAGCGGATACCTGCAGATGAGTTGCAGGTGCACTAGTGCCAGCCTTTTAGCTTTACTTGTGACTTCCTTCCAAAATGAGCTGAAGGAGGGTTAGAGTTCGGGTTACCTCGCCCACCTGGTTTAAAGCAATGAAAGAATTACTTAACACCTGTTTTTTGTGAGGCAGTGGTATTAATTCAGTTGGGCCTAGCCCATATATGCAGAAACCCAATTCTCCATCATTTAAAGATCAACAACCATACTTAATATTTACAAATCATTTATAAATAAATAATTATTGTTGTGTTACTTTAATTAATCCTTTAATCAATTCCATATATGATTTCTCTAATGTTTCAATTTTATATACGAGGTGTGTTCAAAAAGTATCGCGAATTTTGAATATTCGCGGGTTACGTATATTCGAATTTCGACTTTTTTGTGGCGTTATGTTGGTACATGTCTCTCACTTATGCTGACAAGTTCGGTCATTTTGAATGTTCAGTTAATTGTTGACATCTGCTTTGCTTGCGCGTGTTTTGGTTCGTCTTCGATTTTTATGTGAAAAACGAAATTAGGTGCGTGGATGCATTCCCAATGTTGACTGTGGCATACGGAGAAGCTACTTTGGACAAATGCAACGTTTATCGGTGGTACAAAATGTTTTCAGAAGACCCAGAAGATGTGAACGACGAAGAGCTTGCCGGACGCCCGAGCACTTCAACAATAGACTAAAAAATTGATGAAGTGAAGAAACTGGCATTGGCCAATTTTCGAATCACCGTTAGAGAAATTGCTGAGGAACTAGGCATATCGATTGGCTCGTGCCATTCGATTTTAATCGATAATTTGGGCATGAGACAGGTTACCACAAAATTCGTACCAAAATCGCTAAATTTCTTCTCAACTTCTTGGCAAAAACAACACACTAATGATACCGCAGCCACCGTATTGCCCAAATCTGCCCCCCTGTGACTTTTTCTTGTTCCCGAAACTGTAGAGGTCCATGAAAGGACGACGCTACGCCACGTTTGATGAGATAAAGACGGCATCGAAGGAGGAGCTAAACAAAATACAAAAAAATGATTTTTTGAAGTGCTTCCAAGATTGAAAAATACGTTGGCACAAGTGTACAATATCCCAGGGGGATTACTGTGAAGGGGACAAAATAGATATTCACGAATAATTAAATAATTTTTGAAAATACACAAATTTCGCGATACTTTTTGAACACACTACGTATAACCACATGAACGTACAAATCTATGAAAATATTTTATTAACATAAATCAATTTCTGATTGAAATCCCTGCTATGCAATTCTATATATTAAATGCAAATATTTTAATAGATTATATTCCATTGATGATAATATACAATAGTAATCAATGAAATCATCAACTTGAATGAAATTGATTATTCTGTAAAACGACGTCAATAATAATAGAAAATAAGTGATAAATCTATTAAGTTTAAATCAAGGACTATAACTTAATATTTAATGTGAGATAAAAATGACATAAAACGCGAAAGCAGTTAAATCTTTTTATGAATCCGCAATAAAGTCAACAATGGTAGCCACCGTTATTAACGCTCAGAATATTGAAACTATAATGGCTTATTCATTTGTTAGCCTACAGTTATTCGAGCTAGGAACGAGTGTGCTAGTGCTATGTGATATAATAAATAAAATAAAACCATCTTACGAGTAAGTGCAATATAACTTAACGATCCCCACTACTAAGTGCTATTTACCTGACTACGATCTGGCTACTGAGATGATCAGGTCAGGTCAGAAAGGGCAGAGCATTTTAAAAAGAAATTAAAAGTGATTCCTTTGTTCATATTGTTGGTAAACTTACATTGTTTAGCTGTCACTCCATCAACTCTCTAGGAAAGCTTTCAGTTTATTTACAACTTCAAAGGACCACAGAAAATGTTTTGGGGATATAATTCACTGGCTCCCTTTACGAGTTTTTGATCAAACAAGACATAGATGAACACTGAAATAATCTTGCCCCTCAGCCAAGTTGACTTTCTACAAACGTAAACGTAATAAGAAAACTAACAAATGTATGTGAATGACATGACAACGCCAAGTCATGTGTCTTATGTCACTTAAATAAAATATTATAATTCAAGAGAGTATAGGCGTTAGCGATCGTAGAAAGAGATTCTACGAAATACACTTACATCTTGGCTTCATTCTTTTCATTTGAAAGATACGCAATAAGTATAATTACCTATAAAACTTTGAACATCAAAAAAGATATTTGAATTTGTTAATTCAATTTAAATATTACAAAAAAAAACTCTAAGTTTAAGGACCAACTCCCATAATTATTGTTCTTGAGACAGAAAACCCTCTTTATATAAGAAGTCTCAAAGCAAAACGAAACGGACATATACGCGATCCTGGAATACAGGGGGAGTGGTCACACAACTGAAACGGTGTAAATATTATATTGTAGTTAGCAATTCTGATCTTCTGTTGACTACTACAGATTGATGAAATCTGGTTTTCGTTTTGTTACTGCAATAATATATATATATATAAAGTTTCATCCAAATCCGTTCTGTGGTTTTTACGTGAAAGAGTAATAAACATCCTTACAAGCTTTCGCGTTTATATTATTAGTATACTCGTAGATTAAGTTAAATCCAATTAAGAATAGTCAATAACGAGTTTTGTGGTTCTGTAAACGAGTTCGTTTCTAACTGTTCTTATTAATTCAAAAGTTATGGAGCTTGAACCAAAAAATATGACACCATACACAACATAGTTATAGCTTAATCGTCTTTATGAGCAGAATGCACCTTACAGAAAATAATTTTTAATTTTTCTCCTTAGTTTTAAGCTTAAACTGTATGTTTAGTATTTAATTTTAGTAAGAGTTTATGAAGAAAATACGTTGAAGTTGTATCTATATTTTGCTAAATGATACAAACATACGAAAACATTTAGTAATACGAGTTACTAATATTTTTCAGTAGTTCTTTCTTTTTCTTTTTTAAAAGACAACTCCCGCATTAGATATAACTAACATGTGCCGCAGGGCACTTGACAAATATACATTAAACGCACACAAAGAAAGAGTGTTCTTTCTATGACTTTCATTCTGTCTGGGTAAACTCAGAACAACTATTTGGGGATCGCATAAGGTATTGGCCCGTGTGGAATTTAAACACAAAACACTTGGTGGAAAGCGGCGTGGTGACCGCTTAAACTACTAAGATCAACCGTACAGTCATTGAGTTTTTGAAGTTGGTTTATATGTTTGCTTATAACAAACCCTTCGAGCTTCATGTGTCAGTGAAGTTTACAATCAGGTACTCTATTTTATTGCTGAATAAGTAATTTTAATTTAATTCACTCCTAGTTTTATTACTCGTGTCACTTCTACTACCCAACAATAGTTACGTCACATAATATAACCTTTAAAACTTTAGTAAATTTGAGTGATTAATTTGATTAAAATAAATTACGTTAACAACATCTAAAAGACATACCTACAACCTTTAGCGCTGAAGGTGTACGAGCATTTAAAACACGTGTTTTGTATGGCACACCAGTATTATAATGTCATAATTCATACACGCCCATCTGTTCGCTAACTAGTCAGAGCCTATACTATGATAACCAAATTTTTATCGAACCGTAAATACATACATATCATAGATACATACTAACACTCACACTTTTTTTATATGCGAAAATTCTAAATTGAGGAGGGAAAAAATCCCTATATTGCTAATACAGATAGCTCCGGGAAAGTCAGACGACGCACATATGTTACTCGTATTGGATGGAAAAGAAATTATATTAAATTTCAAGCAACATTAAAATGACTTTAAATAAATTCAAATATCATTTTTATTCGTCCTAAGTCGTAAGTAGAACTATCAGAAATTTGACAATACTTAATGAGTAATAAAATACTGTTTTTTTTAATACACAACGAAGGTACTTTACTAATTTTAAAGTTCTAAATGTTAATACAATAAGAATCTTGCTAAGTATAAAACTGTTCTAAATCGTTTGAGTGACAGCGGAATACTCCACTAAAATTATCGAAAGTCATTAACCACTAACGCTAATATTCCGAGAACTACGCCTTTGGTAGATTATTATTTTTATAGTAGGCAATATATATATATTCATATTCATATGCTTTAAGTGATCAAAGCTGTTAGATTGAAATTACAAACTGGCACTTCAATTTTATTCATTTGTATACAATATCTTTCACAGCAGAATCATTCCGTGGCATTTATGTAACGTAGATCATTATGATGACTTCACTCAAGAGAGATTCTGTTTATAAAAATGAAACATTTCTGTTATATTTAAATACCTGCGTCAATGCTCCTTTCCTTAGCATAATATAATATATATATAATGTTATATATAATGTTAAACTATGTTTCTTTTGTAAAAAAATCAAGCAACAAAACAGAAGCAAAACATATATTTTAAATTAACAATTTTACATTTAATGAAACTCTGTTTTATAACCGTTTATTTACTTTATTGTTACGATAGTTTTTATTAGTTTGCACGCATAGATACCACCAATAGGAACGACCTATTCGAAAATATTAATATAAACATTCTGTCAGCTTAGTAATATTGGAAACTGAAATAACGAAGAAAACTGAAAGACCACACTGAATGCAAACAATTTGAGTACAATGTCTGCCAATATAAAATTGAATTGATGCTCTTCACATAATTTTGAGCACTTTAAAAACGAAAATGAATCTGATGTTGACTGTGCAGACTAAACAGCGCGTAATTGTGTCTCTTCATCTCGAAGTCGAATGTCTGTTTATAAAGATTTATAGACACCCGTGCAAAATCTTTGCCAAGATCTGTATGTGTGAATTTTCTCTAGAGTTTTTAGGTTTTCTTTAAAAATATACTTAAGTTACTTATTTCATATACGTCAATTCAGAATAGTTCTACATATTTGGCTAATTGCTTTTTGCTGATATATATCAACGTAAATAAGTGTAAAACTATATACTGTTTCAAAAATATCGACAAACCGTTCAGTTTTAATTGTAACTAACTGACCTCCGCAACCTGTCTCTCCTATCGCTCGTAGCGTGATGTTATACATCTTAAATAAATTTGTTTACCTAAAAGGTCATAGAGAGCCAACGTTAAAATATTTTGTCGCGACTTTTTTTTAAGAATTTTTAAAGGGGAGCAATTTTTTCACACATTAATTTTAAGAAACTTTAACCGTTTACACAGTAACTTTTATACGGAATAAAATTTGCTACGTTTTTGCAACAAAAATCTTAAAATCCCACTCCTTTTGATTGTAACGTGATTATATATATAACCTTAAGTTTTCTTTATATAACCTAAACCTCTAAAATTGATCTACCAAACACTATTCTCATTTTCCACATCAGCACACCGATGTTAAGCCGGGCCGGACGTCTTGTCTTCTCATTAATTAATAGAACACTTGTATGTAGATCTTAGATTCAGATCATAAATAAAATCTAACCAAAATTTGTATAGTAATAATTACTTGTACCGCAAATTGTTGTAAGTTTATTTTTGGCCATGTTTATAAATATATAAATCTAAAATTTAATTAAGAGCTGCTAGAAGGGTAATCGATCACCCTTGGTGAAGCAATTAAGGGATAACTTTTATCGACTGTATGTCTACGGTTACTGATTCACTGTTGATAAGAATGTTCTTATCAACAGTGAATCAGCGCACAAATTTGTACTAGGATCTACACAGGGAGTGTATAGATACTAATAAAAACAACAACCCATAATGTCCCACTGCTGGGCTCGGGTCTCCTCTCAGGAGAGGGTTAAGGCCATACGTCCCCACGCTGGCCAAGTGCGGGTTGGGGACTGGCAAGATACGTTGTGGCTACGTAAATCTTGCCGTTGGATGTTTTTAAGCCGCCCGAAGGCCTCCAACTAAGCTTCACGATTGTTATCGAATGATAAGAACCGGGACCGACTGCTTAACGTGACCTCCGAATCACGGAGACGCTCATGGTAACATGCCACCAGCGGTCACCCATCCAGGTACTGACCGCGCCATCGTTGCTTACCCTCGATGATTGTTTCTAATCACCGAGTGCAACTGGGCTATGAGCGCTAATAAAAATATCTGTTTATGTAATATATGTGTCGTGTAATAATGTGAATTCTACTAGTCTTGAATATTTCTATTAATTTCAATCAGTTAATCATAACATTCAAAAGAAACGAACCTTAAACTGAGAAAAGAATATATATATTTTAACAAAATGTTATGTTAGTCACTAATAAGAATACTAAACAAGTTTTAATTAATAAAATAGAATGTTTATGATTATAGCTGATTTATTTAATGCTCAAAGAATTTTGAATATCTTAAATTTAATATTTCTTAAAGACTATAATTTCATGTCTAATGAATTTCTAATATTTCAATCTAAATTAAGATCTAAATTATATTGAAATAAATTTATTTTCATCAAAAAACGACTTAGTAAGGCTTATTAAGGCTTTGGGGTCACACATCATCAGTCTAAAAATTGGAATATTTGTAAGGAGCGCATACGGCCTTTGTTATTTTTATGTACTTTTGGTATATAAAGTATGATTTTATTTTATGATTACCTATAAGATTTTTTACAACCTTATGAAATTCTATGCTCCCTGAATGATGTATATAGCTACAAGGAATGCTACTGTATTTATAATAAAACGTGTGATTTGTCTATAAAGATGTA
This sequence comes from Hyphantria cunea, assembly GCA_003709505.1. Classification (NCBI taxonomy): domain Eukaryota; kingdom Metazoa; phylum Arthropoda; class Insecta; order Lepidoptera; family Erebidae; genus Hyphantria; species Hyphantria cunea. The sequence continues at coordinate 257,550 of PKRV01000123.1, forward strand.
TGTATATCGTTGTTTAATACTGACGGAAATTGTGGTACCGCGTACTATGACACAACTTGGGAGAGGGTTATGTCTTGTTGTACACTAAGACTGACAAAATGATTTAATGCACTCTTTTCACTTTGTCATCTCTTTGCTAAATGGATATAGATTTCGTTCATGCAATAAAGTAAAATTTTATCTGCATGTTATCTGTTTTTGTAAGAACTGTATTTGTGTTGTCTTTTGTTTAGTAGATTCTACTCAAATATGTTGCGTGCGACAAGTACACACTGTCAGTTACATCATACAGAGTATTTAACAGACATAATGGACATTCAAACTCAGAAAAATAATTGTTGGATCACACAATATGTTGTCCCGTGCGGAGATCTAACCCGCAACAACCGTCAGTAGGAAATGCATGTCGAACCCTTAATATCTCTAAATTAATTTATTCGTCAACACGTTTCTCTACCTTAAATATATTCAACTGAAAAGTATGTTTATTTAAAGAATAAGATCGCATATGACAGTAACAAATTAACTAAACAATAATATTTTATCATCATCTACAGCTTTTAATATATAATCTAATGCTGGACATCTTCCTCTGCTTAAAAGGAGAAGAAAATAATATCAACCCTTCTGGCAAGCGTTTTATAATAGCCCAAAACTTTTTTTCTTAACAGAAGCCTAATTATATTAATATTATTATAATCAATATTAAACGCAAAAACTTAAGCACTCGTTCTGTCAGAATGCATAGAAGAAACTAGAGGAAGCATTATCATTGTGGAGATTGAAGTTTCTTACTTTTGATTGCTTCAGCTGTGTAAATATTCTGTTTAATTTAATTCTCTTTAAAGTTATTTTATTTTATATATTGAACTCATTTTGCTTCTTTCGTTTCAAGTTGAAACCTTTTGTTTAAGCTGTAAAAGAATTTTAGTATTACAAAACTAAAGATACTCACAGAAGTTCGGGCGATATGCACGTAGCTGCTCTAATCGTAACAGTTTAAATTCGTTTGTAGCGTCAATCTGAAATATATCGAGTTAATTTCATTTTCGCGAAACTTTGATGAGATTTTTTCATTACGGGGCGTGAATATTTTGCACGGTTTCATGTCAACCCTTCCGAATTTGACTTTGGGCTTTTTAAGGGGATATAAATATTGTTAATGTATTATCTAACAAGGCTTTGGCAAACATAACTTTTTTCTTAACCGTCTGTCGTACATAAGTTTAGTATATTTTTATTCTTTTATTTAATTTATTTTATTTATAATCCAAGCTCTTTTTGGTTTCTCAACTTTTGTGACATTGTTTTTCCTTGTTTCATGTTAGTCAAAACTGAGTTACTTCGTAATGTTTTTGATAAGATTAAATGGGTGATAAATATACAGCTATCTAATGTCAAATAGTTTGGACTCTTTCAATTCACATTGGTTACCGCTGCTGAACCTAAAAGGTAGAGTGATTATGCCCGATTTAAAAAAAAATGCGCATTAAAGCATTCAACTTTCTCGCAAACGGCTACCTTAATCAAAAAACTATCCCCCACACTTTGGGGTAGACGCGAGAAATAAATCATCCCAATTTACGTGTAGGAGAGGCAACAAAAAAAAATTTGTATAGTCCATTAGTTTAGATAGTGTCGGTACACCCGTACGCAGTAGTGGTTATTGTTGTGAAATACGAATATATATTTAAGTACGTATTTTATTTTGTTTCATCTCATTTTTTCTTATTTTAACTTGATTCTTTTAACTCATTTCATTGTTGATTTTATTTATATTCTCTCTCATAATTGTTAATTAAATTAAACTTGATTCATATATGATGATTATAATTTTATTTTATTAGATTTTTTTTTTTTGGTCCCCACTTTGATCTTAAATGTGGTGACTCCCTCTCTGGTTCGTTCCTGGTGCAGAGGATGGCCGTTGCTATCTAGCGGGGCAACGTGTCATGGACACTTTTTCGCCGGGACCGATCCGGGGTGGGTTATTATAATGACATGTATTATTTGATTGTGTTTGGTTGATTTTCAATATTTGTATACAAAAAAAAATTTGAATTGTAATTTAGATTTATTAGTATTATTTGATTTAGTTGATTTATTTGATCGATCGGATTTCTTGGATTTGATTTAATTATATTTATATTTATTAGTTTTTGGTTTTTAATCTACCTTTTCTAGGACAAAGGAGATATGATTTGTCTATTGTGATATAATATGATATTAATTTTGTATTGTTATTAAATTACTTGTTTTATATATGCTATTTATTTTCATTATTTACAATTTGTAAATAATTCTCTCCACTTTGAACCCTACTAAATATCATTCTGTATTTACCTGTAACTAGACACAAAAATGAAAGGTGACATCACAACATTCGTAAAATTGTAATCAAATTGTTGTGATTGTTTTTGATTATATTTAAAATAAATAACTAAATATATTAATAATTCATATGGCGTAAACCAACAAATTAAAGTTACTTGTGGGTATACGCAGCATTTGATTTTGTGGCGGCGTCCCTTGACACTGCTGCACGTACGAAGGCGGTGCGATCAAAGCAAATAGACTATAATTTTATTTTAGCACTTTATCTACGTAGTGAATACACATACCCATGCAAAATTTTATCCAACTAGCACTAACGGCTTGGAAGTTAAGCCGGGAACGGACGGACATGACGAAACTAAAAGGGTTCCGAGACTGGAGAACTACGGAGCCCTAAATAAATAATAATCTCAATACGAAGTTACAATACGTTATTGCGTCAGTAAGTCCCGTTATGAAAGATTTTCTCGAGAGGCGTCACGGGGTCCTCTCATACCGGTGATCACTGGCAAAGGATGCTTCAGAAATCATCTGTGTGCGTGATCCGCAAGGGTGCCAACGCCTGAGTGCCACCACAGCGATGGCCAGACCATGGACACGGCGCTTAACGAGCTGGCAGTATGTCCAGCGTGGGAGGAGCTGAGGCGAAATCTCGTGGAGACCATTGGGGTGGGGGATCACTAGCTCGGTAACATGATTGCGGCCATGTTGCGGAGTGAGAGCTTGTGAAACACCGCCGTTTTTTTCTACGAGCAAGTTATGCTCGCCGAGGAGACGGCGGAGCGGGACCGGGAGAGGTTTAGAACTCCCCTGATCCGTCATTCCTGGGAACCGGCTAGGTATCGCAGACGCCTCAGGTGTCGCAGATCGCAAAATGAACACCGTCCTCTATAAGCGCAAGCCTGAGGTCATCTGTCACCCTAGCAGAAGCAGGACCGGGTCGGGGGTTCCTTCGGGGCGCGCTCCACAATGGTTTTCACACAGTCACCTACAAACCGTAGGTGGCCCAAGGCATGCCGGGGATCCAGGGCTTTCCTTTCTAGGGTGTACCTGCTTCCCCTTGTTCCCCTGGTTTTAGCCGATTCGAGTCCGACATGCTAGCAGGAGGTGACATCCGAAGGGATTTCAGCACGGGAAAAAAAAGCCTATGTGACTGCTAAAATTTTGTATGATCTCCAAATATTTGTTTCGGAGTTTTCCATGTATAATATATATGAATTTACAAAAAGAATATGTGGCGATATAAAAGTTTTATATCTGTCAATCTAGCTTTCACAATACAAGCTCTGCTTAGTTTGAAGAAAGATGGCGTTGTGTGTGAAATATCTGAAATATTAATATATTTAATATTCTTAAAGGATTGGGCAGAAGTGATGCAAAGTTTAGGATCATGCTAAATACGTTATCAGTACGATTATTGTTCTTCAAAATCAGACTTATATTCAAAATCTTATTCTGAGAAAAAAATAAGTTCGAGCATTCAACGTAAATTCAAAAGTTATTCACTTTTATGCCAAATTTCCTTGACTGATTGAAGGTAAGTGCTTTTAGAGTTTCTTTAATGGGTTACGCTTTGACGACTAATGAAAAAAGGGTATGTGTTAGAGCTTTCGTTAAAATCTACTATTACTTAGCTATATTCACGTTTCCTAAGAAACTCCTTAGAAAATAAAATTAACTTTTAAATTTATCCACATATTCGCTAAAAAATCCTACAAAAATACAAAAGGGGACCTTTACGTGTTGTGAGCCCATACTACGTATAAATGTTACTGAGTGGAGTTGTCCGAATTAAGAAAGGTTGACAGAAGGGTCTCTGGTTAAATTATGTATGTATGATTTTTTCTACCTACATATGTATGTTGCTGGCGACATAGCGTTGGAGTATTTTACAAAAATAAATACAATTCTAAACTATACCACCTAAATATAAATTCAATTAAGGTGTTTAAACTCTCTCCTGGGGGTTCTTTAGTTCATTACCACTCAGAGCCTCAATAACTCCTGTAATTTTATCGATATAACTGCTATTTTGCCAATTCCACCAAAACGTGCACTTTTTTTTATTACGAAAGCTCACAAATCTAATAAAACATTTTATTTACATCTTACAAAGAAAATGGAAAGCGAGATTTGAATAAATGTTTTATTTTGGCATGGGAATTGTTATACTGTTGCGTAATGATATCTTTTTGAGTCTGTATTAATAAAGCTTTTTCAGTGTTATAAGTTTATATAATACATATTTATTAATATACCACTCGCACTCACACAAATCAGCCAGTGATATGCAAACATAAATTTGTCCTTAAGAGATTAGCTTAATCACAAATTTTGATAAAAATCGACTTTAAGAACTGAATCTAATTGAAAGCTTTGGAAGCACCAGTTTTCAAATAAAACAAGAATCATCAAAATCGGTTCACCCAGATTGGAATTGGTAAGCTCCTCCCCTTTTTAAATCTGGTAATGAATTAGAATCCTTAAGACAAGAAAAGAAGACATACATATAGACTTAAGAGATAGACATAAAGAAATAGAAAATTATATAACTTTGTCAATTGACTGTACATAGTGGTTTACGCCATTTCCTTCTTCGCTATGTGCTGTTTGTTCAGACCCCCATGGAACAACATGTGATCTTTGTGTGCGTTCATGTATGTTTTTAAAGTCCCCCACGGCACAAAATATGTTAATAGTGCGGGAGTATGTAAAAAGCTGTAGAAACAATACTAGGTAGGTAGTAAGTAGGTAGTAGGCAGGTAGGGTATGTAAGTATAATTCCTTTTGACTACTACTATTGCTCATCAGGTCGTCAATACCTTAGAGAGAAAAGGTAGGTACGGCTCGGTTTGAGTAACACCAGGTCACGCAGAACCAGTGTTAGCGTAGTGGTGCTTATGCAGTCAATGCTTGGCTTATTCAGATGCTTCTGCATAATCGGGCCTCCGGTCTCGCGCTCACCAACGAATTAGAAAATAAAAAAGAGGAATAAAAAGGATAATAAATATCATCGATTGGGGATAAATTCCACAAACTGATGTTTAAAAGGTTCTCAATATTAAAAAATGCATAAAACGGACATTCCAGTGCGATATTATATGGGTAGAGTATAATTTTGAACTAACATGTTTAAAAATAAATATATAATTATTATTAACATCTTTGGTCAAATCAATATTTTTATCGCAAAGATATTTCAAGTATCGATAAAGCTAGATAGAATGAATGCCAATAGAAGCATTTACATTATACCTACTCGTTCAAAATAATAAAAAATATTGTACAAGGACACAGGGGTTCTTAAAATGAAGAACACTGTATTAATAAATAACTTAACTTTTTCACGTCTGTTTGAAGGCCCCTAACTATTTATGTCGTTCATAAACCCCAACTGATTTAATACCAGGCCGCTACTTTTGTTTCTGGGCCGGTTGGAGTCGCATGTGGACAGTAACTGTGTAATAAAACAAGTCGTAATAATGTCTAACTCAATATGAGTGGAAGGCCAACCGAAATTACATGTCACAAGATGATTTTTTGTCTTCACTGACTCCTTTGTAGAATTTCACCAACTAATTATTGTACCTCTGTTGTTATTTTCAAGGCCGACGAAAAACACGAGTCCAAATTGAGGATAATTTTGTGAATGTGTATGAAACAAAAGACACGAAGCTTGTTAGAAAGCACTGTTGTTAACTAAAATTTTTCTCTTTGCTATTCATTAAATGCTTTTACTTCACGCGACACGTACAAAAAAAATAGTGCTCAAAGTATAATCACATAACTAATGCAGGTAAAAAGTTTTATAATTTAATAGATAAGTAGACGTATTAGTCACATGTACATTTACATTATAACAATGTATGTATATACATTTTATATTTATTTATCTATTCTTGTAATATATCTTAAACAAGTAATATTGAAGTGCCTGTTTATAATTTTAAATTAATGGCTTTACTAAATGCTTATGAAAGTAAAATACCTACTTTAGTATAAAAAATCAATTCTTAAATTTTTTTATTGACTGTCTGTGTGTTCTGTCTAATCTCTAGGACGGCTTGTCTGATTATGACAGGACTTTCACTGGCAAATAGCAGATGATATAAGGAGTGACTACATTTATTTAAAACTTGCTTCAACCCGCGTTCTTACTGATCGTTGTTGTTGCAAAGTTACAAAAACAATCGCGGGTAACACCGCTAACAGAAAACAAATGAGCTCAATTAATAAATAAGTACTTAGACTTTATTACAATGATAAGACATAACTGCTAAAAGCTACCTTTGTTAAAATATTAAAACAAAGTTTATGAATAAATTTTAATTATCAGCTTTGCACAGATTAGACTTTGATGGTATCTTCAATAAAGATTAAAATTGTGCAAAAAAGAAATATTTTCTTACAACACAGTTTACAATAATAATACAGAATTTTAATTATATTTTGATGAGTCTTGAAGTTCCGGGATATCCCGAGACTTTGAATTGGAATTAATATTTATAAAGCATCATAGACATAAACTTTATAAGCGGGCTTTTGAAGTAACGACGGCTAGTAGAGCCCCTTTTACCGTATTTAATAATGAGATTAATATGGATCACATAGCTCACCGCATTGCCATGTTATGATAATCAAATAGGATCGACCAGAGATAAATATTTTTACTTATTGTAATGAGCTCTTCAACGCTAATATTTTGTTATTTTTTTAAAGTGATGTTCGGTACCGCGAGCGAGCTCAGAAATACATAAACATCCATATGTAATGAATATTATGTTCACACAACCGATGTCTTTGTTTTTGTCTATACGTTTTGTTATTTGTTTTAAAGTATAGTATGTTTATTTGGACTACGTGTAGTGTTAACTGTTCGGACGTGCTGAGGGACATGCCAATAAAGATAGATTTATTTGTTAGAATACATTACAATAGATGTTCTCACATAATAATACCTTTCATATATTCTACCATTTTTGGTGTCAAAATTTTATATCTTACGAGCTAATATTAGGTCTAGACAATAACATTACAATTAAATTTATCTTAGTAATAGTATCTAAATTATATTTCGTTATCATTGAGAAATTCTATTGTAGAATAGTAATATTTGCTTTGAAGTATGTCAAATAGCTTACATTTAAACTGGTTAAAGTTGAAGCCTTTAAGGCAACTAGGCAACTTATTTAAGATTCGTATCGTCATACAGAATGAATTGCGTTTGCATAACTTAAAATATTATATAGGTAATTTAGCTTTAACTTTCATATTTATAGTTTTTACATATATCATTTAATATTTTAATATTTATTTCCAAACAGATGATAACACATAATTATGATTCGAATAATGTCTTAAGAATCTGCTATCCTTTTAGAGTGACTGTTACGCCTCTGGTGGTGATTTGAAAGTTTACTGTCAGTCAACAGTCAATCAAGGAATCTGCGTGAAGTATGTCTCCTTAATGTACAGAACTTACTTTGGCCACATGACGAAAGCTTTTAGTGACATCAAAGTACACGCTATCGTGATATCAGAGAGTTGGCTTATGTTTTAATCTTTTCTCTACTTAATACCCTTTTTTTATTTACTACCTATTATTTTACGAGTAGAAACCCTGACGTGCCGTCACCCCACCGGGTTTTGCAGCAGGGTGATGTGCCGACTATATTTTTTTATTTTATTTTAAAACTTCATGCACACATGTACAACGGCGGGCTTAATGCCCAAGGCATTCTCTACCAGCCAACCTTTGGATGGTGTAGAAATTTTGTGGGGTAGATGCATTGTGTTGGGAAAAAAAATATATATATTCGTGAAGTTACGATATATACATAAAATATAAATAAATATATACACACGGTAATATATAAACTTTATATACATACACTATGATGCACACTAATACATAAACCTTACATACGTACACTGTGAGTGGGTACTAAGTTGTTTACTAATTAAGGCTTTCCTGCCATCTGGTAAAAAGGTGGTTTTTTACATTCTTCTTAAATGAGTCACGGCTTGTAGACATCCTGATTTCGAGTGGGAGCGTGTTCCACAGCATTACAGCCTGCACAAAGAATGAGGAGTTCACAAAATCAGAGTTGTGAGATGGACACAAGAGAAGCAGATTGTTAGAGGAACGAAGATTTCTATCGTGATTCGACGATAAAAAACGTAGATAGGGTTCAAGGTAAGTTGGTAAAGATGGGGAGTTAAGGAACGAGAAAAGATAGGTCAGCGCTCGCTGACTGCGGCGCTGGCGAATGGGTAACCACTGTAGTTGAGTACGGAAAGTAGACACATGATCATACTTGCGGAGATTGTATATGAATCGAATGCAGTTATTAAGAAGACGGTCGAGTTTGTTGAGGAGGTCTGCATTCAGGTCGAAATAACACACATCACCGTAGTCGATTAGAGGAATAATGAGAGACTGTGTGAGTGAGAGTTTCGTTTTAGGAGGCANCGGAAAGTAGACACATGATCATACTTGCGGAGATTGTATATGAATCGAATGCAGTTATTAAGAAGACGGTCGAGTTTATTGAGGAGGTCTGCATTCAGGTCGAAATAACACACATCACCGTAGTCGATTAGAGGAATAATGAGAGACTGTGTGACTATAGCTACACGGTGTACTACTCTGCGTCTGAGATGGGAGGGATCCGGAAACCACTTTATTACGACATCCAGACCCCTCCCAGCGCCTCTACTTACTATCCTCTCACAGGTCACATTCTTGTTCGAAATAATCGAGTCGGCAGGAAGGGCGGCGGAGTTGACATTTATATATACTGTTCCATTCCTTTAAAAATCCTGGCTTCTTCCCCTCCTTGCTCCGTCGCCATTTAATTTTGATTTTTCGAAGTTCCTGTGATGGGAGCTAAGGCTGAGACGCTATTGGCGGCGGTTCATAGTCCTCCTTCGATAGATTCTTTCTCAATATGAGCAGTTACAAATTTGGAGTCATTAATTTTTCAATATAAAAAACATTATTAATTTTCTAATTATTAAGTGTATTATTAATTTTATAATTTTATTATATTTTATTATAAAGAAATTAATTGGAAGAAATAAAAGAAAGAAGAATACTGGCGTAAAGACTGAATAACTGACGAATTATTTATCAGCGATACTGCAGAGGACAGTGAATCTGACACGACGGACTCTGAAACGAATTCTGATTTACTCGTTGACGGTAATATGAGTGGAATTGAAGAATTAGTCTAAAATTATTCAATTTTAGTAATAAACATTGGCTTTATAAATACTTGGTTTATAATAATAATAATTATAAATACTTAGTTGTCATACAAAATATTTTTTCTTAGTTTGTTATCTTTACTTTTGGCGGTGGATGACGTCACACAACTGTTATTGTTCCACCGCAGTATCAACGTGTGGGTTTTATAGTACCCTTTATAAATAAAATTCTGTGTTTTTCTTTATACACCTGATAATCTTAATAGAACATTTTACGAGTGGTAGAGATGGTCAACATTTAATGAAGAAATCTCAAAAAAAAATGTGGATAGGCTGCATAATACAGGATAGAGCTAGAAACAGTGTAAGCTGAGAATTAACCAATGATAGAAGAGTTAAGAGGATCATCGTTATTAACAGTTTTCAGTAGTCTACTGCTGGATATAGGTCTCTTGTCAAAAAAGAAATTTTGACCTTCTATACCACGGCCATGGTGGTTCGGAAAAGGTAACATTCTTTTTTTTACCTGCTACCACTGCGCTTCCATTGCATAATAATAGGTACACACACCTACGCTCATTCATATTTCATGAATGTTTTCGGATTAGACTTTATAATGTTAGGAACTGTCGTAGCGTAACATGTTCTGGGCGAAATGGTAAACTTAGGTTAAAGTTAGTATGAGTAAAGTTAGTAGGAAAGTTGGTTTGGTTTACTTAAAGTAAAACTATTATCTTGGAATCTAACAATTTATTTCATATTTTCTGAGAGGTTTTTCCGACGAGTGACGTAAGAACAAATCCTATAGTAATCCCTCTGACTAACGTGGTATATTAGACCAAAACCTGAACCTTTGAAGGAAATGCTTATTTCTAGGAGTAGATTATTAAAAGTTGTTGATGATAACGGAGTCGGATAAACAGTCATCTTTTTACAGATGAATTTAAAGATGAACTCTATCACTATTAATGAAACCATATTTTACTTTTCCGTTTCATTGCAAGTCTTTTCAGTGTAAATTACTGGGTTTTTGTATCCGTTCTATCGCGGTTCTATCAATTTACCGCTCCATTTAACTCGATGCATTCCATAAAAGTACTAAAAAGTTAACCCACCTATTTTACATAACTTTTATTTTCACTAAACCCGTAGTGCAAAGCAATATTTGTATGATCACAAGGTATTCTTAGCCAATATTTCTTCCACGATGGCCAATCTCAAAGAATACAAGTCAACTACGCAGGAGATATTATAGTGCATATGTGTGTGCGTTAACACAGGTGCACTCTCTGTTCTCTCACTCTCATAATCCGATGAGGTGGCTTTCCGACACGACCGGGGAGAGATGATGATTAGATATTTATGCCAATCACTTGATCTCATATTTTTTATAAAGGGACAAAATGCACTTAGGAAATTTACCGTTTAATCCCTAAGTCATTAGATGAAGCTACAATCAAGGCAGAGGAAAAAAATGTTAGCAGCTTTTATACGTAAATCATTAGATAATAACAATAAAAATAGTGTTGAACAACGCAAGAGCTAAAGTTTTAAACCATTTTATTTTTATTTTGAAAATACAAATGGTGGCCCACTTCAAAATTATTAGCTTACACAGGCAACAAAAGTAGGAATATTGATGTCACCATTTTGTGAAGCGTTATTATGTCAAAATATTTTATTTACTGCGTCAAGAAATAAAAAGGCATGAGCATGACTATAGGGTTACCTGCTTTTTTTGTACACTAGTAAGGAAACAAAGTGAAAATTATACTTTTTGATATTTGAATATGGAAAATCGTCAAGGATTATAATAAAGCTTAATTTCTTTTATAAACTTAAACATCTTCTAAGATTCGTTCTAAAGTTGTTGTTTGTAGGGTGTAACGCGGGCGCCGTGTCACAAAAAATAAATAATGAAAAAGATTTGAAGTGCCCTTGACGAGGGTTTTAAAACTTTAAGCTGTTTAAATTAAAAACACCCTAAAATTGCTCTCAAATATAATTAAAACAACACTATAAATACTTATCCAAGACTCTACGGATATATATTTATAAAGTTTATAACAAAAACAAACGATAATAAATTACGTCTGTACACAGACGCTTCAAAATAATTTCAAAAATTCTGCGTGAGTGAGTAAGACATATATATAGAGCATATAATTGTAGGCATAAAAGCAACCAACCTGTCTTATACCAAAAAAGGCAAAATAATTAAAACGACATATAAATGCTTACTCTTACTTACTATTTACTTTAAGACTCTACGGACATATATATGTAAAGTTTACACCAAAAACAAAAACATAACTGACGTCTGTACACAGACTCTTAAAAATAATTTTAAATACTCTGCGTTCTCGCCTAAAAGTTTGGATTTTTTTTTATGGAATACGTGGCAAACGAGCAGACGTATTGCCTGATGGTAAGCGATTACCGCCGTCCATGGACACCCGCAACACCAGAGGCATTACAAGTGCGTTGCCGGCCTTGGTGGATGGGAAAGGGGATGAGGGTAAGGCTGTTTATGGGCCTTCGGTATCCTCACTCACTCGGTGAAACACAGCGCAAGCGCTGTTTCACACCTGTTTTCTGTGGGGCCATGTTATTACTCCGGTCGAGCTGGCCCATGCATGCCGAAGCGTGGCTCTCCCACGTATATAGAGTAAATAATTATAGGTATAAAAGCAGAGCCAACCTGTCTTATACCAAAAAAATGGAAGTGCATCATGATTCTGCAAACAAATCAGTATTTTTCGTAGACTTACGTTACATAATACTAGCGATTAATCAACTAACTTCGACCGGCCTTTCAATTATAACTACGCAGTATCTGTTATTAGTAATTCTCTTTCGTTTCTTGACGATGACTGAAGAACATCCATTTATCTTTTACTTTTCTCGTCTTTATCGCTTTGTCTTACCCAAAGTTACTTACACACATTTAATAAGTTGCCTTTCTCATTAATAAAGTAAGTAATGATAATTTAGCATATATAGACATTACGAAATCATTTAACTATTATATTTCTACCGAAATTATGTTTATACTTTTACTAAAACTACAAAAATTTATTACTTCAAGGAAATAATATTCGCATAATTCAATGAGAAGATATGGTTTTCTTTATCCTTTTATACTTCTTAATCCCCTGTTTTCATCAGAATCCCCAGTTTTCATTTGGAAGTCAAGTGTCCGTTTCATTACTCAATAAAAACATGTTTATATTCTAGCTCTATGTATGAAAAACAATATTGGTACTCAATTCACATAAACTCTAAGCAAGAGCTTGTTAATTTCATTCACTACCGCTTTGCCTTCGGCGTAAAAAGTGTGGAAATTCTTGGAAAACAAGTCGGGGTAACACAAGTTAGCGCAACGTGCATGTTTTTCCTGTTTATTTTCCCTTATATATGTATATACCAAAATATTTTTATAAGCCATTTAGTTCATTCTAACTTTGCTTTTTATTCTAATGGCCTTCTATTACATTTTCTCATAAAAGTTCTAAGTAAAGAGCATTTGGAACTTACGTAGGTAAATTGCCGTATATACCATACATTATATATAT
>PKRV01000123.1:270937-293188 GCA_003709505.1 Hyphantria cunea
ATGAATGTTTGATGATGTGTATGTGAGATGAGGTGAGACTGATCGGTCAGTATCAACGGAGACCAGCCAACAACGCAGGAGATATTGTGGTGCACAACTGTGTGCGCAAACAGGTTCACTCTCTGTTCTCTCTCTCTCATAATCCGATGGGATGGTTAGCCTACAGACGGAATAGTTTAAAGCGCTCTACAAGGCAGGGGGATATGAATTTCAATATATACCTTGTATACTGTAGTTAGTTTGACGATACAATAAGTTGACATCTTGAAAATTACGATTCTTTATGGTTTAAATACTTGCAGCAAAAACTTTATACTTCTTTTAAGGAGTATGAAATTCGACACTTATGACACAAAGATTATGAAAGACAATACAAAGTTAAACAAAATATCGGTCGGTCCAATATTGACCACTGGGCGACCACAAGTTTTAAATTATCTGGGTGATAACATTGGAATTCCAAATTTCAACGGAAACCAACACATGCACCATAGAAAGGGAGCAACCATTAATTACATGAAATGTTATGTAGGTTGAGTTGACTGAGTTTCAATGTTTAGGAGAGGATTAAAAGTAATCACACCGTATCACATATAAGGAGTGAGATTCCTGAAACATGCCCTGGATTTCAGTAGTAGCACTTAATTTTTCCATATATAATAAATTTTAGTCCTAAAAAATACCAAACAAAACCCAGAGTAACCCAAAATACACTTCAATTGTGGTCTCTCTAGAAACCACTCATGAGATCGCAATTATTTCACATGTTTGTTTTATCGTATTTAATTTGCCTGTTATTTTAGACAACGTCTTGAATATTTTTCTAATTAAAAAATGTAGCAACAAATACATTTGTTAATTCAACGCAATCACTAATTCATATTAATTTACTATTGAACAGGCTTTTTATCTTCAGTGATGATATCAAGAGAAATCGCTTGATGTCGCAAGAGAGGAACAGTGGGGATACAAATTTGAAGAAGGGCCTCGCGTAATTAATGAACGCGCCCTAATATTATACAACAAATGGATACAGTCAATTGAGAATTAGATTATTATGCTAATATTTGTATGCATAAATAAATGTATTTGCATTGCTCTATTCACTTATATGTATACAGTGCCGCGACGATAAAGAAAACGATTATATTTTTAACATTTTTTAATTTAAACAATTAGTTTTTGAAAAAATATAACTCTAAAACACAAACTTTCTTAATAAGGACAACTTATCAAACGCATACGAAACTTGTAAGCAATGAACAATTGTACTAAGATTGTAGAGACTCCCTCATATATTAATGACATGTTTCTTATACAGGTTTATGCCATGGTGTGTGTCATATCACAATTCCAAGAGTACCTCGAAGGGAGGGGCACTGCTGCATTTGATTACTCAGATCGGGTAAGTTCAATATTAAAATGATAGCCGTTTTAATATAGTTGCTTAATTAATATGTATAGTAATGATTTATGAACGAATTCTATTCCCAATCTTCCGACAATTTTTGCATGTATAATGCAATCGGGCAATTTTAATTTTATGTTCACCAGGATCAACAGCCATGTCTCACGGACACCCCGAGTTATAGAGAAGTCCTAGGCGAAAATTAAACTGTCTTGGAACCCGTAGCGTTATTAATTAGAAGAATAATGGTGATGTTAGAGATATATAAACTTAGCTTAGTTTTATTATTATTAGTGACTTAGTAGTGATTAAAAATATGGCCGTGTCACTACCCCTATTCATTCCGTGGGGGTAAGATTCCGAAATGGCGGGCCATGGCCCAACGGCTTATGTTTTTATGTTGGGAAGTTGTAAATATGTTAACCGGCGAGAGAACTTCTATTGCACGATTCAGGGTTGGTAGTTTCTTCACGTAGTACATTACTCCGTAGTTCAGTGTATCTGCAGTAGATGGCGCAGTAGTATATTTCTGTTGCGCTGTAAATGGAAGTCTCCACAAGCACTACACAAATGAGTAATTGTCCAACCCTCCTTTTTAAGGAAAAAAATGTAATGAAATAATGAAACGACACTAGGCAGACTAAAGAATTATAGCCTAATCGATTCAAATTCAATTTAAATTCAAAATCATTGATTCAATTAAGATACTAAGTGACATTTATGAACGTTAAATTGAAACTACAGATAAAAATCATACATAGACACAAATAGACGCCAGATGTACTCTAGTGTCAAGGTGAATTAAGTGAAAACACCAAAATTCACTGCATGCCTGTGTCGATCCATAACTTCCAGTAACGCTTAGTGTTATGAATGTATATAAAGAATGGAAGCCTGGGTCTCTGTAAGTTAATAGAGGCATAATGTATTGAATATTCTCTTTAGGTTATTTCAGTTATGGCATCGACATTTTTCCCACCATGACGTATTCCTAATAGTTGACATGAGCAAAACACTGTATTTTTTCGCTTGACTGTGTCAGCACTTCTTGGCGGGTTATTTGCTATCTGTTAGATTGAAATATCGTGATCTCAATTCTGGAGAAATCCTGGATTATATTTCACCATTGATTTTGTGTTTTTGTACGAATAAAAATCTGGTTTTCTAAGATGAAAAAAAGAAAGTGGAAAATTTCATCTCAATTGGTAATTGATTTATCTGTGGCGACTTTCATATACAGTGCAACACAAATATACTACAGCGCCATCTACCGAAGATACGTCGAACTACGGAGTAACGAAGGAAACAAAGAAACTACCAATCCTGCATCGCACTATAAGTTCTCGCACCGATTAACATATATACAACTTCCCAACATCAACTGTGGGGCAGTGGCCCGCCAGGCATGATCACCTCGATTGGTCGGAGGATCCTCCCTTTGTGTTGGAGGGACAAGTGACCCGTTCCCCCACATATCAAAACTAGAATTCACTCAGTGGTCGAAATTCGACCATAATTTACTTAGTTTTTCTTTTTAGCTTTCTTCACTACTCCTCTTCGTATTAATATATAGGTTTTAGGTTATTCTAAGCAAAAGTGTTATGTACATTGATAACGTAATTTAAGAAACTCTGTAAACTCAAGCAGAATTGAAGTAATTGTATTTTACATTACTTAAAAGATGTTTATTAAACAAGTTCGTTCCTGTTTCACATACAATTATGTACTACTTATTCTTCCCATGCATGTTCAAATTTGTTGAAAACAATGTTACGACTTTGTTTTAGGGATAAGTAATTAGATTTACAAAGTCGTTTATGTTATTGTTTTCTATCGTGCTTACATTGCTAGTTGGTAGTTTAAATACACAAATACAAATATGTATACCATGATAATAGATGATACAAGAATACACACTATACAAAAATAATAAATTTGAATCTGTCTGTATGTTACGCTTTCTCGGCTAAACCACAGAATTAATTTCAATGAAATTTGGCGTGTAGATACTTTGACTCTTGAGCAACGAAATAGACTACTTTTGCTGCGATAACTGACATATGCGGGTGGAACCGCGAGCAAAAGCTGCTTGAATATAATAAACTATTGAAATAGTATCAATAACTCAAAAACCTACCAATATCGTTATAAAGTATAACACCCTATATGAAATAGTATTTTTTTTTAAATCAACGATCTTTCAAATCGCTTCATAAATGATGATAGTTCTGAGAAAATGAACATAAAAAACAAAATTGAGAAAATCGGTCAACATAAGGTTTATCAACAAAAGTGACTACGTTAACTAAATTGCTCTATCCTCTAAATCTTGCTGATATATACACATTACAAACACTGTCACAGGTCTTCAGAAAAACGGATTCTTTACTGTTTCCGTGGGACGGATATATGCGAGTGGAATTACTCATTCCAGCGCGCCGGTACTTTATACTGTATGCTGAACAGTAGGGTGTTTGTTATGTCCCTCTAAATAGTTTCCGTATTACAAGCTGTAAGTTAGTTAAACCAACAATTAATGTGACCCCTTATCTGTTATATAGGTAGGCGTTACTAATGAAGCCCATTTAAATACGACCATCTTTTATCAAAAACTATTTCGGTTTCATCCTAAATCAGTTTTTTTTCCAAATTTAAAAACCGTGTTACTTTAATGTTTGTTTTACGGGGCTATTTCTGCACTTAGCCTCTTGATTGGGCAACTACCAACTGCTACTACGTATACTGTGATATTACATTTATAGGTATATTTAAAATGAGATAGTTTATCTCATGATAGTTCAGGAGATAGAACAAGACATCCTAAAATATTTATCAATTTTTTAATGTAGGTCATTGTGACACTAAAATTCAAAAGAGGGATGGCATTTGTGCAAACAGTAACATCACATTGTTATTTTGTACAGACACAGTCTTGCCCTGAATAATGTTATCGGAAAAAAATGTTTTGTTTAACAGAAAACATTTGTTGGTAATCAGTAACTTTAAACGCTAATATCTTTAGCTTAACTAAAGTTATTTAAACATTGTATCGAGTTACTGATTAAAACACTCTAGTATCAACAGTAGAATCACCAATTTCGTACAAGGTATTAAGAACTCTAAATTACAGTAGAGTAGAATATTTAGAGAGCTTGTCAAACTCTTAGAAAGAGACGATGAATCATAATCGAGCGCGTAAGAATTAGAACTAGATGACAGCCAATCTGCAGCTCTGATGAAGCAGAAAAGTTCCTTTATAGATACGCTTGTGTATATTCAACTTTAATACCCGTTGCTAAATTGATAAAAAAAATAGTCTTAATTATAAATATCTGACGAATACTTAGTCTGAGTGAAACACTGTTACGATGGCGATCAAAAACAATGTTTTCATAACCCAGTAACAAAAATCTTAATGTACCAAACCATCACTAAGTAAAATAATACCTTTCTACTTCACTTATTAATTAAGAAGCTGCTCTAAGCTCAAAGCCTAAACTCAATTCTTTAGCCTATTAAATCGTGTTAGGCAGATGTTTTCTAGACGGTATTTTTAACTAGCCTTCAACAACATCTCAGGCAGTAGCTTGAGATGTTGTCTTGACTTCACAACCCTTAATTATAACGTCACTAATTACCCTGAAGGATAATTAATTAACAAAGATGACAAGCTGGCACTAAAATGACAACACATAATTCATATGAGAAAGACAGGTTCCTAATTCAAATGTAGGCAATTTATTTCTAATGAATCATTTTAAAATCATTGCTCGTTAGAATGTGTATACTGCCTTCAAAACTTCGTACGTATCTAATTATTTTTATATAATAGATTTTTAATCGTTATCGTTCCAAAATTGCACGAATGCAATTTTAGTCATGTCACAGCACAATACGGATTGGTTGGGTGAAGGGTAATCCGCTAACAACAAGGGAGATAGACACTGCTTGGTTTGAGGCCATTAGTCCTTTTGATAACAGTTGGCATGTTAATCAATCAACCTTTACGTAACAGTGCGTAAGTTATCGATAGACGTAAATCAGTCGGCTTCCAAGACGACTAGGTGACAATCACTCAATATTGTATACCAAGAGCACCGCAAAAGTATCAGTTACTGAGGATTCTGTTCGTTCGAAAGCACATTCGTTCAGAATAGCTGGAGTTATTTGTCGCATCTAAACCGAAAACCTTAAGCAAAATATGTCAATAGTACAATTTAGGATCTTGGAGCTAATCCGATTGTAAGAATTTTAACTGCTTTTTATTGATGATTGGTCGCGAAACTGAAAGCGTGTTCTTTTATTTTTACTATCATTAAGACTTTAAAAGTGAAATTGGGTTTACTAGCAAACTTTTAGTCTCAGCACAATAAACCTCATTTAGACTGTAAAATTGTTTCGAAATCTTCGGTTTTTATAGTACAAATAAAAGTAGTCAAAATTATTGAAAATGTAGACCAATTGGACCTCGATAAAGTTAAAAAAATGATTTATTCATTACAAATTTATTTTTAAGTATCCAGAAAGTTAAAAATAATGAGGATATGTTTCTTTTTTCACTTCATGTGTTTTTAAGATACACGGTTTTCTTAGCTTAGCTTATGGTAAATATCGATTCAACAGTCTAAGAGCTCTTTTCAAAAATGATGTGAGGCATTTTTGGCATATAATTTTGTTGTACAAGAAATCTTTAAACTGAACTAAAAATCACCAAAAACAAGTTTTGTCCCATCAAACGACGTTCTAAACGTCGTAGATTAACTAATAGCAGATACGTTGAATCAAACAAAAGTCGTCATCTAAATATCAAAATTATATGCCAAAAATGCCTCACATCATTTTGGGCATATAATTTTGTTGTTCGTGAAATCTTTAAACTGAACTAAAAATAAATATATGCATACAAGAATAACAGTTTATTAATCGTTTTACTGAACTAAGACAATCTCAGATAAATTTTAGTTTAACAGAATAACCTGTATAGTGCCTACTAAATATTTAATAGCCACAATACGTACACAAGCTTAAATTACTACAATTTATTGTACTTGGAGGTTGAGGAGAGGCAAAAGGCTCGAAGTCGACATATTTATTGCTTAGTATATATTTATCCCATGGAATGGGCGCGTTGTAACTCAGGCTGTAATATATAGTTAGGTATAATTACCTACTTGTTCGCGCATACTATACATACTTATATTTAAGATTAATTGTTTTAAGATTTAAAACAATAACAATAAATTTTATTTATTCTGACTTAAATTTAACCTTTTTTTCAAATCTAAAGTAAGTAATTAAGTCTACAGATCTTTTAATAAATTTCTATATAAGTGAAGGTTTTTTTTCAATTACTTTCAAACGCATCAAAAGACCATAACTGTAATAATAGCTATGACAAAATCAATTAAATTAAACCAGAGAGATTATAACTATTTTATTTGTTTCATTCCATGACCAGTTTAACTTGTACTATCTTTTTACACAATTTATACTAGTTATATGATGTCAAAATATGCACTGGTCACTATAATCTACTACGTCATGAGTTATATTGAATAAACAAATGGTTCTCAAAATACGTAGTAATCAATTATTCACCTTCTGAAACTTATTAGTCCTATTGGACGCAACATCAACAACCTTTTATAGTCCGCTTCTGACACAAGCCTTTCTTAGAACGGCAAATTAAACGAACGGACGGAACAGAAAATTTTGAATCAATAACTAAATTGAAAATTTAACATGAGAACATTTATTTTTAAAGTTACAATCGGAATAGACTAACACTTCATTTCGGTCGTTCAATATCCTATGTGGAAAACCTTATAACACAAACAGCGTCAGAAAATCTATAGGTATAAGCCACCACCAAACTAACGCAATGCGTGATCTGTCACAAAGTATTTCACATCGTTAATCAAGCGCCGCGCACGATACGACTTCGCAACGTCCTAATGTGTGGGCGGCCTTACATCCTTAATTACTATTTGAGTGTGTGGTAAAATTAGTACTTTCAGATAGGTACGGAACCTAACTATTTCCTGGGCAAAGAGTATTAGTAAGCCTACAAAAAATGTATGGAATAACTGAATGAGATATCAGACATAAAGTTTATTACCTCATTTTAATACCGCGATATATTCAATCCTTTTGATGTCAACTACAAAATGCGTACACTATCACTTTTATTATCAAAATTATGTAGAATCAGAATTTTTGGTTTAAATACATATATCGAATAAGGAAAATCTACAACCCTCTTTACAGATATAAGTAATAGTTACCGAGATTTACTTACTCTATTCCACATATCCAGTTATTTAATTTTAGTTTAGTTGACATGTGGCAGTTGGTAACTAAATTGCGTCAGAATCTAAGCAAAACTGTAACTAAAATGACATAACGTATTCTCAGTTTCATTAGTTTGAATATAACTTACTCAAAGTATATAAGGGAGGCGAGCCGAATAAAAACAAGGTGTGGCACCGAAACCGCAATCTTCCTGTGATACGAAGAATAACTTGCCGTAAGATTATTGCTTCGGTTTTCTTTTTCACAGAAGAATGTGTTGGTAAAAAAGACTTGACAAAACTTAAGAATTGAAATTTGAAACATTTTTAAATTACCAAACACGCGTTTTTTCTTCCTTAAAGCCCTATAAAACTTCTATTCTGAAATAAAACTTATGAGTATATAGTAATGTACTGAGTTGTACATACATATATATATATGGACATAAAACTTTTGATTACAGATATACATATTGATGACATGAGGACTTTTTACGACTCGAAATCAGTTTTAGCATCTTTTCATGTTTTATTGTAGGTCGTATAACTTGCGAAAAGGAAATGAAAAATATCTATTCTATTAAGACATTTAATAAAAAGTGATTTAAATATAAGGGTTTGTCATAAAAAGCTCACTAAGAATTTAAGGAATGTCTCATTTAATAGCATTTCATTTTGAGCAGATCATATTTATTTGGTAGAACTTCCTCTCAAGGTAATATTAAAAGCTAGACAAGATTAAGTTTAACGCGAGTTGAACTATGACCAACTTTTGTTGAACTCGATGAGTATGTTCTCCCATACGCTTTAATTACAAATATACGACAAGAAGTACGCACAAAATTATTATGACATTTTAAGACTTTTATTGTTATTTGAATTAAATTTTAGAATGAAATGTTTTTAAAATGTCAGTTATCTGTATCGGAAACAAAGGAAGTATTTCCTAAAAAATTACAACGTACCTCGAATAAAGAAAAGAAGAAGAAAAAGAAAGAAAAATATTTATTATGGCAACTAAAAAAATAATAACAATAAAAAAGGTTACATCATAAAAATTTGCAAGGCCAACACTGGACCCAATTCAACATTGTGTCGGAAAAAATGTCTGACGCTGGTTTTCAATTGGGCCCTGGTGCCACCATTCATAAATCTATTTAACATTATCATAATATCTACATACAATAATAAAGTAAGCACACCAAAAACAATAATCACACACGCTCAATACCACTCCATACTCCACCATATTTTAACATTGCAGGGACCGCTCACCGGCATTTCGGGACCACTATATAAAAGACATGTTTACATTGACCATATCTTGTGGTAATCTGCATTCCTGTGCACACCCATCTATGTATCTGTCAGCGTTCCAGTTCGTTTGGAGAAATTTAGCTGTCAGAAATAGACAGGTTAAGAGACGAGTGATCGTCGATTTCATTATTTCTTTGGTGATTCTTAAAAATGACACGATCAATTCCATTACTTTACAATTTATGAAAATTATATTATAATTAGAGGTAATGTAGAAATAAAAGTTAAAATTTTTAACATATATACTTGGTAATTCGATGTTTTTTTTTTACATTCCTAGATACTTTTTTATTATAAACCGAATGAATAATAAAATGTGAACAATTAAATTTGGTCTGCATTTATTTTACTTACGTATGTATGTCTTCCGCTTTCTTTACATTATATAAATATTTAGGTATTACATAATATAAAATAATTGAATGTACAACACATTTCTAACAAAGTCTAATTGCATTTAGTATGACTAAAGTGTATACGTCTTCAGGTAACCACTTAAATACTATTACTGTATATACTAAATTACAATTGACTATGAATTATTTAGTACTTTTGGTGTACACGATGTAATAAAAGGTAAAGTACCTAGTTTTGGCGTAAGACTAATTCGAAAAAAATATTTTTACTCTGGAACTGTTCTTATTATCCACAAATATGCCATTTTGAATACTATATTTTAATACTAACATGATACTTTAATGTCTTGTCTTTCACCGAGTATTTGTGTTTATCGCTTTAGATGTGTTTCCTACTATTAAAATGTGTGTTTTAATGTTTTTATGGTAGAGAAAGACAAATGAGCAGATGGCTCGCCTGATATTAGGTAACTACTCCAGAGACACAAGAGTATTGCCTCCTTTTAATTGCTCTCTCCACATTTAGGGGGAAAGGAAGGTTTAGAGCTCCAGCAACTTCCTTACTCAAAGTAAGACACTGATGGAACTACTTAACCCTAGTTTTATATAACTTAGTTGTATCACTCCAGTTCAACCTAAGTTAATTTGAATCTGAAGCACCATAATAAAAAGAAATCCCTTACTAAAGTAAAATATTATCCACGTAACTGTAAATTTGATTATTTTTTGCGCACTTTCAAAGAAATATTATATTTTGACATTCTTTTAAAGAGTTATTTGAATAACTCTATTAAAGAATGCACATATATGTAGCAATAATAATCTGTACATTTTAGAAATACACGTGCTTGATCAATCCCCAAATATTCTTCCATTAGATATTACCTGAGGGGGTTTAGGCGTGCGTCATTAAATTGCATGATAAAAATTACGTATTTTCTTTATAGTAAATTAGGTTTTTCAGATATCGAAAGCAAGATTTTTATATTTTCAACAGGTTTACAGTGTAAACTAGCTTAATAACTATTTTATCACTGCGTTGACATCACTGATAAGATGACCATAAAACTTTGTCCTCATTACACTTATTACACTGTCCGTAACGGCTTAGTAAATGTGACGATTTAATTAATCTTGTTTTAGATACTCAACTACTTCTACGGTTTTTATATTATGAAACTAAAAAAATAAAAGATGTGTAAATATGAATTTAAATTTGTCAAAACACTAAGTTGTCACAGGATTATCAGATAAAGTTTATATTCATTTTGTTCGACTTGGCTTCTGACCTCAAAAAAGTGACATTAGTTGATTACAAACTGATGTTTCCTAGCCTATTTTATTTGCACATCCATTTTATTATCACTTCTTACAGAACTGTTGACAATAACTTAAAAAAATTTGGCTACTTTTGTGTCATTTTTGTGTTTTAGTATTGATTTTACCAACTTTTTTAAATTCATATAAATGTTCACTATTACAAAGTTATTGAATATTTACTGAGGTATTTTCATTTGTTGTTGTTGTTGCTCACGATGAACTCCGATACTATCTCAACGATTTTCCTAAGATAGGATAGTTAATATCACGCTTAGACCAACTGGTGCTGAAAAAGATTGTCAAGAGTGGATTAATGAATGATGTCGGATAGAAAATCTATCTATGACTTATTTTTTTTAATGAATTAAATTATTTCGGTCACATAAGTATGCCTTCTTTGTTGGAATCCAAACTCATAAAAATCTACGCAGAATGTTCATTTTAATTTTGCTTTTTACGTTACTTAAGCATTTCATTTTTATGTAGCTCAGTCTTCTTTTCTATCATGAAAACGTGAAATAGAATTTTTTTTTAACTTTTTCAGATGAGAATTAAAAGCTTTTATATTAGATTTATAAACTGCAGATGACATTATCAATTATATGTAGAACACTTAAATACTAAGATATAACTTTATAAAAAACAGATACAATTTCAATTTACAAGTGACAATGGAAACTTCACAAAGACCTAAACGGAATTTTCGTTTACAATATAAGCTTGACTTTGATTGATTACACATCACACACAGTAACTACAGAGTTTTTAATATTTTTATGCCCCCACAAACATCAATTTCCTTTCATTCAGTAGATGCTTTAGTAAGCGTAGTCCTACTGTGTCCATAGCCCTCGATACCGTAATTGCCTTTTGTTTTACGGTAATTGCTATTGAATAGACAACGATAGCCCTGTAATGGAGCTACTATCTCGCGGATTAATCTAGAAAGCTTCGCAATCCAATATCCCACAAAATGTTTAGGAGGGTGTCTGATTACAAAAATTTTGCACTCTCCTTTAACTGAAATTTCGTTCATCTTAGCTATCATTATTATTAAGAACACGGTCAATAGAAAAATACTTTGACATTTTGCTTCAGTTACTGCGATTTTTAAACTATTGTGTAGCTATTCCTTAATCAATTTCTTGCTTCTGGGCTTCTGCTTTCTTCCTTAATTTCAAAACAAACCAACTTATTACAGTCACTACTGAATACGTAAAATAAACAGGACGTTAAATTACTCGTTTTTATTTATTACTTAGGTACATAATGAATGCAGCCCACGTAAATATACGCGAGAACTTCAGACACTAAGAATGCCAGCTTAGCCAGTAAATGAATTGTTTTAAGGCACATTCTTGAAATAAAACCCACTTGTACTTTTATTCTAGTATTCTACTATATTGGTGTTATGACAATTTTGATTTTAAGAATGAAGCTTGTGAAATATAAAATAATTATAAAAAAATATACATCATTAAAAATTACAATCTCATCTTATATGTTTTTATAAAACCATGAATTTTCATCATAGCGTAACACTGGCTGGCGGCACTGGCTAGTTTTTCCGATATGAAACAGTCTGTCTTTTTTGCGAGGGAGAAATCTTCGCGCATACACATGTTGGACTCATAGATACAAATACAAGTGATTAATTAAAAGAATTTTGACTAACGAAAGATTGTTAGGAAAAAATAACTTTAAGCCCTTTCATTTGATACTCATATTGGTTCAGAAATATGTACGCCGCCATTTTGTTACCGCGGCCATTTTGGATTAATAATAATACAGATTATAATAATTGCATTATCATCATAACTGAATATATATTACTAATATCAGCTCAATCGGAAATCGGGAAGTGAATCAAATTTAACTTGCAAGATTTAATTACAAACAAACATGGGGAAAGTAATCGCCTGTCATGAATTAACACAATAACATTTAAAACAAAACATTCATAATTTCACACACACTTAAGTAAAGTCTATATCATAACAGTGTAATGCGTAGGTCCCTTTGGGCCTATACTTCAACAGAGAGGAACGTCTGCGTATGTTACTCTCTTCCATGTTACTCTATGGTTTTCCTACATTTAATGTACGACTTCGTACTGTATTTTACTAGTAAATATTTTGTTTGCAGCTTGCGGCCGTACAATACACAGCCACCGCCCAGCATACTACCACTACCAGTTCCGCCATCAGTGGACGCCGACGTTCCGCTGGCAAACCGATGCCAAGCCGTTGCGACCCTGAAGAATTTTCTGAAGCCCCTTCCAAAGCCATTGGTCAGTAGATCTATTTTATAACTCTTACAGCTAGTTTCACCAGTTTCTTATAAATTGAAATAACTATCCACCCTATATCACTGTTTGACAGATAAAGGTTGCTAATAGATGTTTATCTAACTGGATATGTCATTCTAAGACTTGTGAAACCAGAAAATGTAGTTTATCTGGTAGATATACTAAGAATAGTCTAGCAAGGACTTTACCAACAAATGAAAAACGGTAAATCGTACAAATATTTTTAATTCTAAAGTAACAATATCTCTCTGTTTGTCTGTTACGCTTTCACGATTTAACCGCTGCACCGATTTCTATGAAATTCGGCATGGCGATACTTTGATTCTAGAGGTAGGACATAAATTATTCTTTATAGCTAACTAGGCGGAGGTGCGGGCAAAAGAATAAAAACAAAAATACTTGACTTGTCTCAAACTTTTTGCTAAAAGGCAAATGCTTGAGGAAGAATGACATACTATTTCAATTATGAAATTTTATAATTATAACGTATTACCCGCAGTTGTTGTTAAGTTAGGTACTTTAATATGATTATCATGTTTGCCCTTTTTATTTGTGAAGCATGATGGCATTTATAATACAATAATGGCCTTTCCCGGTTCGACACGGGTGGACATTTATTTATTTTATGATTTAAATATCAATAATAACCTATTCAATATTATCGGAGTAGTAACATACATACGAAGTATTTCATTCTTTAACAATGGAATTAATTCTGTAATTGTAAACTTTGCCGCAAACATCATACTACTACAGTACTGAATTTCATAGCTCTGAGTAAACTTTCATCAAACATAATCTCAACTTCAAATTAATACTTACTTTTGCTATGATAAGTTGAAAAGTCTATTTAGCGCCACTCATAATTTGAATTTACTTATCTTCATTCAAGAAAAAAACCAGTTACACAACTTTCTTAATCTAACATCCTAAGATTAAAGTATATGAGCAGTCTGCGCTATCCACATTTTACTTTTATACTAAATTTCACTATACTACATTCTACTAACGTAATCGTGATCAGATAAATAAAGTCACAATATATATAACGAAGTATTATTTGATTGGTAACCTAAAAATATTAATGAAATCTTGTCGCAGCAGTCATTCTCTATTGCAAAGTAAAATATTCGCAACATTTACACAGGACAAGTATTTGTTAGTGTTTTCAGCGTATTAATCATGGTTATTAGTTCAAAAAAGTCGCAGAATTATTTTTTTTTGATACCTAAACTTCGTTAACAATCTAGTTTTTGTAATTATTGTGACTGTTAATACTCACGGGGAATATTATCGCTTTAATTGAATTACAGGTACTTATTAGACTCAGTACCTATTAAGAGTTCGGGTTAATTCCCAGTTGTACCTATAATTATATAAACATAAGCGTAGCAATATACATTAGGCATAAATAACAGTCCGCCCTGGGACCTGGAGGCAAAAGTCCTCGCGTCGTTACATTGGTGGCGTGAGGACGCGCGCGCCCGCGGTGAGGGACTGACGCAGCGAGTTACCGAGCTGCGTCGGTCACAGCTACGCGAGGTCCTGGTGGCGGAATGGCGGGACAGGCTTTCAAGCCCTTCCGCCGGCCTAGTCACTGTCGAGGCCATTCGGCCAGTGCTCGACCTGTGGCTCGGGAGAAGGCACGGCTCCCTCTCGTTCCGTCTGACGCAGATCCTCTCGGGGCATGGCTGCTTCGGGAGGTTCCTTTGTCGCATAGGCAGGGAGCCGGACGCTCGGTGTCACCACTGCGTCGACTGTCGGGAGGATACGGCGTGGCATACGCTGGCAGAGTGTGCCGCTTGGGAGGGGCCGCGCCGTGCGCTCATCTCTGTAGTAGGCAGTGACCTCTCGCTGCCGGCCGTAGTTCGTTCTATGGTCGACGGCGAGGAGTCCTGGGACGCGGTGGTGTCCTTCTGCGAAACCGTCATCTCGCAGAAGGAGACTGCGGAAAGGGAGAGGGAGATCCTGACCTCTCTCTCAGTCCGCAGAAGGCGCACCGGGCGTCGGAGGAGGGCATACGCTGACCTCCACCGGCCTCCCTAACTGGGTCCAGGGGCGGTGGACTTGGGGATGTCCGTCGCCCCCAACTAACCGGACCCGAGGTGGCGGCGCTTAGTGTTCCTGTGCGCCCCTCTTTGAAGTCTCGAGGGGAGTCAAATACCTCACTCCTCTCGCTGACGAGATGTGGTCCGCAGCAGCGGGCCGGCACCAGTCGGGGATTGCGGATGCCTTTTAAGTTCCCGTGATCCCTGGCGTAGGAGAAAGACGGAAAACCGGGGGGTTTTAGTCAGTAAAAGTCTGACAGACCCCTTCGCTCTCTCCCCAGAGCGGAGGATATCCATGAGGATTTCCCACCGTTAAAAAAAAAAAATAAAAAAAAAAAGGCATTAATAACAGACTACAGAAAAGAAAAAATAGTAAATAGCGACTTGTGAATTATATCGCCGAGCTATATTATTATTTTTGAATTATGTTTGGTTTGTAAAAAAGTGATAATGTTCAATTTAAGCGGGCGGTGATAAAAAGTACACATATATATACAGTATACATATAGCTCATGGAAAGCGTTCGGTGTCAATGACGCGCCTAAAAAGTTTTCACTTCCAAAAAATAACAATAAAAATAGAAATAAAAAAGAGTGACACAAATAGTTAGTAATATTCTTATTAAATTTCATGAAATCCGTTACATCTCAAAGATTGCAGCTACGCTTGATATAAGTAAAAACTAACGTGTGAGACAACACAGTAAGTCAAGTTGAAGTCGAAAGAAGGACATGAAATAAATAAAACTAATTGTTGTTAATATGTATAATGTTATAGTTATCTGGTTAAAGTGATAGGTCCAGAATCCAATGACATTACGAGAAACATTATATTTCTATATATAACATAAACTCATACTTAACCTTTAACTAAAGTTACGAGAATGAGTAAATACAGTTGATTCATCGAACATAGGTTATATACACTATTGAATAACGTCACCTATGTTTGACTAATGATGTGTGTTTGTGTATAAGTAACCATTCCTGTTATTTCATAACTTTTATAAATTTTTCACACGTTCTGATAAAAAGGATTACTTAAATGTGACACAGGTTGAGATTTAAAACTTAAGTACAGATACTGATGTACGATATTAAAAAAATCCTATATCGCGGGGAACTTTCCTAACATACATGAAACGAACACACCCATACATTTGTAAATTTATATTATATATATATATATATATATAACATAAATTTAGTAATTAGAAGACAAACAGGAAAAGAAAAAACGATTCGAAAAATAAAAAGAAATTCGTAGATATAGAGATTTCATATATATATATTAATTATTATTATTATTACATATATAAAACTAAAAAAAAAACTTAATATATATATATATATTAAGTTTTACAAAAAATCTCTATATCTACGAATTTCTTTTTATTTTTCGAATCGTTTTTTCATTTCCTGTTTATCTTCTAATTACTAAATGTATTCTTAATTCTCTAATATTTCATTTTTACGGGTGGTACTTTTTCTTTAAATATACTTAGGGGAACTTAGTCTCCAAACGGGAAATTTAGTCTCCAAAGGAAAACAATTTTGTTAATCGGTTGGTAAATAGCGTAGTTCTTGAGTCAAAAGCTTAAGTCAATGCAAAGCAATAGAATATTTTAGCGTCACAATTCTGAATAGATAGTTCCTAATTCTAGGTGGTGCTACAACCGTATTCACGATTAATACTTACAATGCAATAAGTAGAAAGATTTCTACCTGAAATAATTAACAATATATTTCATATGTTAAATGGTATTGAAATATGAAATAGAGAGTTATAAATTTTCTACCGTTTTGGGCTCTGCATCGTTCTGACGTCGATTAGGCGCCACACCGGCCTTTGCAACATCTGTACAACAAGTTTAAATAAAACCGTCGTAATTTTCATCATCAACTACCCATAACGTCCCACTGTTGGGCTCGGATCTCCACACCGGGCTAAATAAAATAATTCATTTGAAATTGTTACAGTTATACGTATGACTGCAGTTGTTTACGTACATAAATAATGACGCAATTTTTTTATTAACTATAACAATAATAGTGGGAGTACTGATTCTAATAGAGCTTATGTTTTGTGTGGTATAATAGCACAATTAGAGCTATACGATAGCGGATATAGACGTTATAAAATTCAAAAATAAGACAGAAAAGCGGGAAAAAATGATTTTGAAAAACACATACGATATTGCGCAGGTCAGCTACTTTTTTTTTTTACTCGCCTACGGTGAAGACAAAAAGTAATAATTTTGGCAGGCAATTCGTGCATGTTTAATATGTTGCACCGTAGGGCCTAAACTACTGAGTCGATTTTTTTATTTATAAGGGCCTGGTTGACATAGGCTATAAATTGTGATATTTTTTTACGTAGCTGAGTTATAGTTTTTTTAACTAGTTCTTAATTTATATTTATATAGAATTTCCGACTGGTTCAATATTTCTCTGGTGTATTAATTCAAAAAATTATCATAGATATTAGTGTCACCATACAAGCAAATCAACAAAGTATTAACGACATTAGCCATGTGCTATAAACATTAGAAGATTGCTACAACATGGGTATTAGGGTAAGCTAACAATCAACGACGGGAAGCCTTTGAATTAAGTGATGCTGTCGAACACCACTT
Source organism: Hyphantria cunea (assembly GCA_003709505.1). Taxonomy (NCBI): domain Eukaryota; kingdom Metazoa; phylum Arthropoda; class Insecta; order Lepidoptera; family Erebidae; genus Hyphantria; species Hyphantria cunea. Next base: position 288,620 of record PKRV01000123.1, read on the forward strand.
AGTATCATGTTACAGCACACGATCTTAATCTCGGTTACTAATACAGCTTTATCTTACAAATTAGTTCCGCAATATCTCTTAATACTTATTATAAAGTGTTTTCAGAACGTTTATTTTATTCAAATGTTTGTATTTGAGTGTACATAGTTTTATATATTCACGTCACCTATACAATAGATAAGCTCCAGTAATATTTTTTTAGCATCTCCTTCACTATTTGTCTGTCTTTGTAAGTTTGTATCACTGGCGAAATACAAAACGTAATTTCAAAGTGATAAATCGATTCTACGATGGACAAGTTGAAGTGGTCTCACAACGTCAGGGGCGTCTTTACCTTTAAAGCAGGGATCGATGCACGATCGCAGCAGAGTTAGGGGGACTTTTAATGAATATGCACGCTTAAAGCTAAAAGACGCTAGAGTAATGATTGCACACGTGTTCTTCACGGGCTAGGGAGGCTTCTGCACACAGTGCTAAAATATAGCAATGTTCCTTATCGCTACAGAAGTTATGAACTAAGATTTAATCCGCTTCTGGACATAGGCCTCCCCTCGGAAAGGAGGTTTCGAGGCGCTGGTTCGGCAAGTATCAGTATGAAGTTTTTCTTCTCTTTGCAATACTGTTTTCTTGCTTTAGGCGTCTCGTACGACAAGCACGAGATGTACAAGAGTGGTGACACTTTATTCCTAAGACGTCAAAAGATGGACCTGTTTACAATTCTACTACTATAATCAATTGAGTTCCAAAGATCCCTTCAACTCCGAACAGTAACACGCAATAATCAATCCATATAACTTTAGAGCTGAAAAAAGCCTATCGCTTAAAGAGAACGCCTTGAGCGTTCGGACCCTTTTAGTCCTTTAAAGGCGAGTCTTTATAATACCACAGGGACTGGTAATATAGAAGCTACTTTATATATTTAGGTTACAACTCCCCGAAGAGAGATTACATCTCAGCATTAATTACAGTACCAACCTAACTCATTCCATTTATTCTGTTATAACATTATCTAATGAAATCTTTGTCAGAAGTATTTGAACTTTGTATTTTATAATTAAAAAGTCAGAAGTTGTGTTTGTTGTGGTCTTTGCATGCGTGGTTTTGATATTGTGAAAAAGCTTTGATTGTCTAGTTCTAGGTAAGAACTCAACAAACCTGCGAGACGTTTCCATAATTATGCAGCCATATAGCTCATTATTCTGAAACGCATGTTTATTGTGTACTTTTCTGTGGATCTAGTAAAACATAATCATATGTTGTCTATATAAAATTTAATTCAGCGTATCTTCGCCGGAAATGATTTTTTATGAGAGTTGTAACAGCGGTAACTTTAATGAATAACTTCAAAAGTTCAGACATTTTGAGATCGCGAGTTTGCCTTATCTATAAATAACTTTAGTTGGTAAAACCGATTAGAAACATGTCCTTCACCCAAAGTGGTGACTAGTGTGTTAACTATAAATACTTCGCATTATTCATCGAAGTGATATAATCGTATTATAGTGAATAGAAATGAATAAGTGATATAGTCGCAAAAACCATTCCTCGAAGGGCATTGCGCATATCGTTGATATCAATATACTTGGAAAACTCCTTTTCACAATTATTTTAGCGAGCCAATATACCCATACTTTATCTTAGAAGACTAGGCGAACATAATATCTATTTAATAAGTAAGTAAATAATGGTACGCTAGTGAGCCTTCGTCTCATCAACTATTGTTAACTCGTTTATTCTGGACTAATTGGAATATATTGATGGAAGATGGATAATGAAACAGCGATCGTACTTAATTGTTCATTAACAACCGATTGCCTCTTAGGATTTCGTCATCATAACTTTTAATATNATGTCCAATGTCCAGAAGTAGACTGTGATAAGCTAATGGTGATGATACACACATACGACTATCACGACAAGTAACAAGGATTCATTAAAAATTAAATTTAAAATTAGAAAGTACACATTGTAAAAAAAGACGAATAGAAAATACTGTATTAGCGATTAAAGATTGAAGAAGATATATTCTAGTAGGTTAGTAGCCTAGTATAGTTAGTGTGTTACTTTCTTATTCTTGTAACCTATAAAAATAACTAACCTAACCTAACCTTTGATAATGCCAAAGGGCGAAACTGGTCAGAATTAAAGTTAATTAAACTAGTGAAATAAATACAAATGAGTTTAATTCTGGAATGTATTTCAACAAATTTCATCAAGGTCCGACAATCGGGAATAAAAATTACATTGGATAATATATATTTAAAATCTAAAATCTTATGGAAACAAGAGATTTTTAACAACTTGTTAAGAAATAAACTTTGTACAGTGGTCCCATAATACACAGAGATGCCTATACTTATATTGACGTCACAGTAATTAAACTAACAAATCATAATATTATATGTACACGTTGCAAAACTTTTTTAACCAGTAAAAGTATACGTTTGCCACAATTGTTACAAGTAATAATGCTCTTTTTGCGCTCCATTACATATACATAGTAATAAACAAGATGGTTATTATTTTTAAAAATTAGCTTAGAGAACAATTGGCTACGTTTTAATAAATTAAAATATTTCGAAATATCGGCATTACCATACACATAGAACTATTCCAGTAGTTTAGAACTCGATATCGTCTATAATCATACGGACTGTTCAAAAATATAATGAACATACTTACTGTTTGTACTTTTTCTTGTCAGATATCAAAATGACGATACATGTACAAGGAGGATTATATCTTTAAACAACCCATAATGTCACACTGCTGGATTCATGTCTCCTCTCAAGAGAGCGTTTAGGCCATGCGTCCCCATGCTGTCCGAGTGGCTGGCAAGATAGTGTCATGGCTATATAAGCTTTTCGTTGAATGGTTTAAGCCGCCTGAATGCCTCCAACCAACCTTCACGACTGTTATCTTATGATAACAGCCGGGACCGACAGCTTAACGATGCCCCATAGCCGTTATATCATGCCACTAGCTATCACCCATCTAAATACTGGAATAGCTCGTAGATTGTTTCTAATCATCAAGAGTAATTGGACTATGAGCGTCGGAGGATTTATGTATATAATTAATTATTCACCATTGCCAATACCGTAAAAATAAAACATTTTTGTTATTTTCTTTTTTATGGAATAGGGACCATCGAACAGATGTATCGCACGATGGGAAGCGATTACCGCCGCCTAGAAACACCTGCAACACCAGTAACGTCACAAGTACGTTGCCAGCTTTTGGGGGATGGTGAGGGGTATAGGCATCCGGCGTCCTCACCCACTCAGTGAAAAACAGCGCGAGCACACGCCGCCAATCCTCAAGAATAGATACAAAAAAAATCATTAAAATCAATAAAAAAGAAGGTGATTAGGAGGAGTTTAGTCACATATACACGCATAGATGATTTATATATATTTATATATATAAAGATGATAATATACTATATCTGGGGCTCTTGATTATTTGATTACCAAATTTCAAGTAAAAAAACACTAAAAATTTTGTAGGATTTTTGTAGAAAAAGACACTTAACAAACACTATTAACGAATATGTATTATAATTTTTATGTGTGTTAAACGATTCAATAACTGAAGGCAAATGTAAATATTTTCATTTGTGTAAAGGTGCCTTTGATTGTGTAAGTTAGATTCACGATAAATTAATCGAATCTTGTGTATGAAATTGAATGATTGGACACGGATATTGGATAAACTTATCCTATTAGCCTATGTTTGGAAAACTATTCCAATTAACTTCACCATTAAAGTAAGATGTATGTCATTGGCATAGATAGTTCTGACTAGGTACACTCCGCAGTGTTACCCGGTGTTGTTGTTGAACTTGCTCATTTCAAAGAGAACACTACATTGTTTCAATACAAAAAGTAGCCTGTATGTTATATTTATTAATATTATTAATTAATTATTATTATTATTATTCCACGCTATAATTTATCTTAATATGCGCCAAATTCGTCCTAAATTCGTTCAGCATTTTTGGAATGAAAGAGTAACAAACATCCCTAAAACATTTCGCCTTAATAAGTAACATACGATTCTTTCTCCCAACAGTTTCCGTGCTATCGAAGCCGAGTCGTTCAGCGGTGAAGAAACATGTCCAATTTCCTGACGAACAGAGTTGCATTGAAGAAGCCACGGAAGCCCCCGAGTCTCAGGAGATGGAGGCTGACGAGAAACCGGGTACACTTTTATCTTATTATGTCTTTTATATGTTATAGAAGGTGTATCGTAGGTAAGCTTGAATTTCGAAAAAGATTAGATGTGTGTGAAATGAATATAAATGTTGGGGTTGTTCTTTACAAAGTTCCAACTTTTATTTAAGAGAAAGTGTTTGCGTACTTTACAAATATTGAAGCAACAGACACAAAGTACACCCAGACTCGGTACAAACAACTGTTTGTCTTTATGAATACTTAAGTTTTTATGTATTGAAATGAAGAAATACAAAACGATCACTTTAATAAAAAGAGATTTAGGTACTAACAGTCAATCCACCACATCGCTTTATTAAGCACAAGCTTACATATATTTTATATTTAAAAGCCT
>PKRV01000123.1:298530-393699 GCA_003709505.1 Hyphantria cunea
AAACAACATATATATATATATATATATATAAATAATAATAATATTTTTTTTAATTTTTTCTTTTTTATATGCCTAAAAATAAAATAATAGTATTTATGAAGATATATTTTATATATATATATTCTTGTCCCGTTGTCATTTCTTAACTACGAAACAATCTAACCGATTTTCACGTTGTTTTTTTTTTTAAAATATGTTTATTGCAGGCTGTCTAGAACAGTTAAAACTACGATTAGACCAATAATAATACTATATAATAATGGTACTATATAATGGCTGGTACTATATAACAATGTGTCATAACAGAAATCCATCTGATTAAACAGAATAGAAATCGAAAAATTGTCCGTCATCTTTACAGAGTTCATTTGAAATAAATAGCTGCTTATGTTTTCTTTTTATTTCAAACAAATAAAAATAGACTAGGCCAAACAACAAAACTGGACTAAAATGGAATGTAAACATTGTTTATTTATTAATTTAATTCGAACGACTGCGAAAGCCAAAATAAACCTAAGAGTAGACCAATGACACTTCTACAAAAGTAAAAAATTCAAAGAAATTGACCGACTACGAATCAACATTGAAAAAGTAACGAATAAAAATGCTCTTTTGGACATTTGTTTTACTTCTTCTTTTGATGATATGGCAATCAGTCGGATCAGCTATTTCTGCCAATGTCAAGTATTTCAAGTCTTCAATTCTAAGTCTTCGAGTCTTCAAGTCTTCATCGTGATGGAATTAATAAAAAAAAATAAAAAAAACGTGGATGACATGAAATGGGGACCGTCTTTCGCAAAAACAAAAAACGATCTCCGACATTTGTTTTAATATTTATGCGCAACTGACTTCAATTTTTAACCTTTGTTTTGTATAGTTTTGTCAGGTGTCACATACGTCTGAAAACGTGCGAGTATTCGACCTTAAAGTCACAACGTTAACTTTTCAAGTCACAGTTTACAAACATTCCCTCACGTGCTGTTTCTAAAACGTTTAGTAGTCGAGTAAATTAAGGTTACGAGTTCAAAACGGAGGGTTTTCATCGTAAATGATGTTGTTTTAAATTACAAATACAGTTTCAATCACAATCCAATCTCACGGTACAACTTTGCAGAAATACCATCTGGGGAATATTGCCTTACCACTGAGCAGATTGTGAACTTATTATTATACAAGATTTCCAACAGCCATGCTCACATTCAAAGGAAAAAGAGAAACTATTCTCGGCATTTGTGCGGTTTTCTTTTAGAAAATGTAGCATACTACCGAACCTAAAGTGGAGATATAAGGATCTACTACTACTACTCCAGTTATAAAGTTTTTCGACATCAAGTCTTGTTCCTGTTTATTTTAAAAATATGTTTGATTATTGATATTGTAGCTAGTAAGAACAGTGATAGAAACGCATTACAAAAAAAAAACAAATTCAAGGAAAGGGAGCCATGCGCGCCAAGTGTTGTGGGTTCAAATCCTACACGGGACAATACTTTGTGTGATCCATAAATTGTTGTTCTAAGTCTGGGTGTACTTTGTGTCCGTTTCATGTATGTTTGTAAAGATCCCCGTGACACAGGAATTTCTATTCGCAATGCGGGAGTTGTCTATAAAAAAAAACTTCAATAATGAAAGTATGAAATTTTTATTTGTCGAAACAAATGTTTAACGTTGGCTCTGTTAATATAAGAGGTTTTCTTAAAAAAATGAAATTAGACCATTTATTTTTAAGCATACTAAGAACCTATATTTATATATAGTATTCATGTAGAAAATTGATTTCTTCACGTCAAGGCCTGTATCAGGGATCTGATGTGACACTACTTTTAAAAAGAACTTTGATCAGCACTTAATGCTTTTTGTTGTTTTCCACCTATAACAGAAGGACGTGTAATCAGCTCGTTGTGGATGGAGCTGGAATCGGAGGCGCCTCCTCCGGAGCGCTGACGGCGGCGCAGCGAGCAGTACTACCGGCCAGTGTCCCGAGCTCGTCTTGAGCGTCGCAAGATGTCCGCCGCCGGTGTGCCGCCCGCAGACCCACCGTCTAAGAAAGACTCATTGTAAATCCACGACCAACGGCTGCTCCAGACAACGCCTTAAAGATATCTCCTTACATAGTTTTAATTTTAAATTTAATCTTGAAGATTTACGGCACTTTTCTATACATTTATATTTCAATATTGCACAGTGTGACTTTTCTTTTGTTCTCATTTCGAGAACAATGTATAGAACTTTCCGAAAAACATGTCAGAATGTAGTATAGTACCTATTTGTATTAAAAAGTTTTACGTTGTAACTGAAAGGATATCCTCAGTCGACCATGATGGGTCGGTCCGCAGTTGTAAGAAGTTTAGTCATTACAGAAAATGGTGTTCAAGCGTAAAACAAAAGACGTTGATAGAAGTTACAAATGTGACGGAAATAAGATTTGGTCAAATAATATTATCAGTCTTATAAGACTCATGGGCCTACTAGATAATCTATGGGACTCGTAGGATTCACAAAATAGTATTGTGCACGTTAACTTATGTATTTATTTTTTAAATCTGTCGTATAACTGGAAGGTATCGGGCAATGCCAATGCTATCCGCAGGTCGTGTAATGCCCTTGAACTGCTTTTAGCGGCCACCGACCGTCTGGATTAGGTGCCGTTTAAAAAAAGGTTTTCATTCTACCTCTGAACGAATTTAAAATCGCTCGATTTACAACAAGGGGGTCAATTTGTTTAATATTCTGTACATGACTACTGCAAGCACTATTTAACAAATGTGGTAATAATTTATCGTAAAAATCGTTTATGATAATAGTAGATGAAAATATTTTATACTTTGTTCGTTGTAGCCCCTTGCTTAGTTTCGTTTAACCATGAGCGAAACGAGGCGCCAGCAGTGTTTAGTCTTAAATTATTTACAGATCTTATTTATATTTCTAGTGATGGCAGATAAGAAACATAAATAGCACTTTTACCCTATTTTAAATTAAACACTGTACTAAATCTCTTTTAAATTTACATTAATCGTTGACTTATTCATGAAGGCATTAATATGCTTAACAATTTCAGTAATAATAACCCCACAAAAGCAATAAATTTGTAAATTGTACTTGAACATATTTATCATTTATAAATTCATAATATCAAGTGATTTTATATTCCATTAGTGAAGATATTTTAAGAACATAATATCGTAAAAGATGTAGGTAATTCAGAACCAATTTCAATGTGAGCGATACGAGTGGGTTAGTACTGAGCCCACAAATAGATATCAATCATTTGTAATCTCATTCTTGTTCGGGCAATTACATTCCAACCTAAAAGAACTTGATTGTGAATTCTTGCAAAATCTTATTTCTCGATTTTATACTGTTATACTGGAATAAAATTCCTTCAAGTCGCCGTAGCTTTATAGTAAAAAAATGTCATTTATGCATAGATCTTGAGGGATTTTGTGAAACGTCACTTGGGTAATCTTCAGCAAAATGAAAAAGGGTAGCATTCATCCAAGTGAATGTACTTGGAAATGTATTGGGACAGATAGGTTATAAAGATGGATTGAGCGTAGGTATATTGCCAAACAAGTATTTTTAGTTTCATATACGTTTTTACGGTCTATTAGAATCAAAGTTAGAATCAAAGCGTGTATAAGACGGGTACATACATTTGCATGTATTGTGGTCCTTTAAATGCGATTTTACTATTGGAAAAATGTCCTCCACAATAATCTATTCGAAGCAATTCATCAATATTAGTATTTAATTTTATACTTATAAAAGTGTAATGTCAAAATAGGTAAATTGAAAAATCTTTGTTTTTTGCAAATGCACAGTTTATGACTTTGAAATAAAACAAACGTATATATATAAAAAATGTATATTTAAGTAAATCGAACAATAACTTGGATTACGATGTAAATACGTACATATTAGAGATAAATTAACTCGGACACTGAAACAATTGATCGTGTTCATAACACTGTTATTTGTCCTGCGTGGTATTCCAAGCCGCGAACTATAGAAGCAGTCAGGATCACTAACTAATAGACTAAAAATACGGCCTTAAGGTCTTAGTAGTATCTGAGAAGTACGTTAAAGCAAAACGAGCCGATTCTGTCCTTATTGCTCAAAGATGATCAAAATTTTTTTTTCTTGTTTTTTTTTACCAAACCTTTAATTTTAAAAACAAACTAAGTTCGGTGACTGTAGGTGCAATCTTTTCAATGTCTTTTCAATTTCTTAAATTCATTTCTGTTAGAAAATACAAAATTGTAACGGAAAGTTTAATACTTCATAAAGGGGTTTCTTTTGTTACACAGCCAATATGTACTCGGATGGTTTGCCGAACAGGGCCATTAAACGTAGATCCATTACATATTAAAACCACTAGAGCTGTCTGCTTTTACCAATTTCTTTAACATTCAAGAAACACATAGTAGGTCCGTGAGTTTTAGTTTTATATATGACCTTACAGAATTAATTCTCTTCTGATGCCAAATGTAGATATATAACACCTTTAGTGCATGCCTACACGAATTTAGTTCGCTAATTCTGAAACTAGTTGTCATGGAGTTTATTTTTTATAATTATTAAGAAGTCTTTGGGGCGATTTGTCTGTACGCTAACAGGGTAAAGCGAAGCTACTAAATTATTCAAGTTTTTAAAACAGTTATCGTATGTGTATCATTATGTATCTTAATCTAAAATTCTCTTATTAATCAATGCTGATGCAATTATAGTTAGTTTGATTGCCGAACAGTGACAAACAGAATATTATTTCTCTCCTTGTCTGTATTTCTAAAGGACAGGTTTTGTATTCTTGAGCTTAGTACTTAGTCCAACTGGACCATTTGACTTATTAAACGTAATTGTAGCAAAATTATAGTAGAATTTATTTGATTGATGTTTCACTTATGTCTAGTTAGGTTTAAAAAGAAATATGTATACTTATAGTAGAAAATTGAATCAATATTATTGAATTAGCGCTGTTCCGAATTGTCATTCATTTATTATACATATTTAACATACACTATGTAAGTGATTGTATGTAATACTATAAGTATATTTATCTCATGTTTAAGATGATTACGGTGGTTTTATAGTCGACTAAAATTGTTTTGGAACTTTGTCTACGAATTAACAATGGTCATTGAGAATCGTAATTGAAAGACGATAATTTAGGAAACTTAATCAATTGCTTGAAATCTAGGAAGTGTATATGTTTTTTTCATATTTTATTCTAATTGACCTGGTATTTTATTGTTAAGACTTTAATTTTATAGTTGTCCCCCGATTGCGACGAGATTAATGTAACGTTGCATTTTAGCTTGTGTGTGTATATGTATGTCCGTCCCTATATTCCTCGTTACTACAAAATCTAAACCACCTTAGATGAATTTTATATACTTAGTTTGATTTGTCTTTATTACGCGAGCATCGCATATAATATACCCATCTATAAATATTCTAAAAATATATAATATTTTAGCGCTAAAATTTTTGTCTTTAAAATGTTTTATAAACTTATTTTTTTATACGACAGAAATTTGAGATTTCAATTTTGTAAAGTACTAAAAGGTGATTGAAAAACAAAAACCAGTAATGATTATAACGCAGTCCATTTTTCGTGACATTCAAACGATTTTTTGTTTTGCTTTATAACCTATTAGTGTAAGTAAATATAATTGTAGAGGATAATGACATAACTGACTAGTCGTATTTTAATATAAGAAGTGTTCACAAGTCATTATCGAAGTCATATTTATTGAATACGCTCCCTAAACTTGGCTTTTATGTAGCCTAGACTGCGATCTTTTCTACAAATTGCTACAAAATTTAGGGACATTCCTTATCTAATTATATCTATGAAATACTTTTTTTGGGGAGCAGCTCACTGAGTTACTTCGTAACATAATAAATGTTTGGCATTTTAAGTTTTACACTTTATTTTGAAAAAGTATAAATTATTATTGAATACCTACCTAGTAGAGAGCAATCTAGGTTCATTGATACTATATTGGCACTTACGTATATTGCATAATACTTTTACATATAGCCCATAGGATAATAATGAAGCTTGCGATGACGATATAAAACTATTATTACCCTGTAAACGTAAAATACTTAAAGTCAGGTTAATTCAAACTAGAACAAACATATATTTACAGGTTGAGATGACATAGATAGTTGCATATTGATTGTTTATTAGTGAATATTATTTAAATCTTTGTTCAATGTTTGTTGCTGTATTAATAAACGTGTCCAATTATAAACGACCATTTATTTACCTGATCTCAACAATCTCCTTTCATCCTTGTATCTACATCAATGCTCGTTGAATGTTAGGCATTTTATACTTTGCGACGATTCTTAGACCAATGGATGCTTTTTTTCCAAAGGGGACTAATTACTCCCACACGCTTACAACCAATTCCTGTACAACAGGATCAACAGTAATGACCCACGAATACATTGAAAAAAAATGATGATCACAATAGTTTCTATACCCTGTAAAAATGAAAGATATTCAATATATACCGCTGTATGTTTTTCTTTAAGTTTTTTTATAGTTCGTGTAAGTGGTGACGGAATTGTCAATTACAAGGCAGGCATACCATTGAAAATACAATTTGCCGGCTAATTCGTAACAGACTAATCTTAACTGAAAAATCCATGGCCAACTACCTTTTATAGTCTACTCCTGAATATAGGCCCCTCTTTAAAATTTAAGTTGGTTCTACTATACCACTCAGATCAGACAGATTTGTATCAAGTTTTCCGTCTCCTTGCAGAGCAGTTGTCGGATTTAGTTTGCTTACTAAGTCATCTCTTACGATATCCTCGGTACGGATAGAGGTGGTGACACTCTACATTCTTAAACCATCACCACACATATTCAATCTTGGTTGAAATTGTACACTCATCGATCTTTTTTTATCATCATCATCATCAGCCTATCGCAGTCCACTGCTGGACATAGGCCTCTCCAATTGCACGCCACTTAGTTCGATCCTCGGCTTCTCGCATCCAACTCCTGCCAGCCGTCTTGCGCAAATCATCACTCCACCTGGCCTGCGGACGTCCTACACTACGTTTGCCGAGACCCGGCACCACTCAAGATCTCGTTTATCCCTTTTTTGTATAAATACATTTATTTCTAAATATTCTTATAGAACACATTTATAATAATTATTTTCACTAAAATTAACGCGATCACTTATTTAAATGTAATACATACCTCTGAATTGCCTGACGTTTCGACCAGGTTGCACTGGCCGTAGTGACATGACTCTTAACTTGACGCGTTAATTCCCGTCAGAATAATTATTATATAATGAAACGCGAACGGTATATTTACTCTGTGATAGGACTCTAATTTTCAATTCTATCAGTCAACTCTTTGACTGATAGAATTGAAAATTAGAGAAAACAAAGACTTTTTCCGAAAGAACACAATGTCTTCACAAATAAACTAAGTTTTTAAAATATGATTTGGCACACTGTCACAAGATAAAGAAATCTAGCCTTATCCTGGTTGACGAGAAATCCATTTCTGAATGCTGCATAGAATTGTGCCGCAAAAAGACCACGACTTACACAAGTACTGGGAGTTGAAGCCGAATTAAGATGCCATTAGCATACACCACAAAAAGGACAACGTATTAATGTTCCGCCATTGCGGATTTGAAAAATCTTTACCTAGACGGGTAATTAGGGTAAAACTTCCGAATGAAGTTAGGTTTCAAAGTTATTATCTATCATTGATTTTTTTAAAACAGGCATTTAAAAAAAACAAAAGCAAAACTCATAATCTATGTTGAGTTAAGATTTGATATGTGTGTCGTAAGAGGCCACTAAAGGAGAAAACAATAAGACAACCTTAACTCTGTCCGTAAAGAGAAAAATAAGAATTGCTTTTAAATGATATAGAACAAGTTTAAGTTTTGATAGCTAATAAAACGTATAAAATATATCCTGATTTTGTTTAAATAATGGAAATAAATAAAACAATAATATTGTAAATAATGTGATTATATTCTTAAATAATAACGGATACAGATGTTAAAAAAAATCAGTTGCTGATTACAGTTTCGATGGTTACGTTGTTTGAGACATATTTTAATTAATCATATTCGATATTACACAATTGTATTCTGTTAAATAATTTTCTGGATTAATTTAGAACACATAGAATATACACACATATATTATACATATATATTATTCTAATGAATATGACTGGTAAAGGTAAATTTAAGTTTGTATAGATCTTTTAAACTTAGAAATAGTTTACGTATAGTGTTATTTATACAAATTAAAATTCAGTACAACCAGAAACAGCCGTGTGCGATGTTTAAATTTAAATTCTAATTAAAATAATTGTGTTCAATACAAATTATTTAAATAAATTATGCACATTGTTTATTTCGTTAAAGTTGTTTAGAAGTAAATCGTAAAAACTCAGTACAAAGACTGCGTGGACTTCTCTGTTAAACCAAGATATTAGGATTTCGACAGGTAATGTAAACTTCAAATTGTTTATTGGATACATTCCATCGCACACGTATACCTAACATGTTTATATGTAATAAACATATAAAATATTATATTATACAATATTTACTGGAGTCTTCAAATAATTTTATAATAATATATTCGATTATATAAAAAAAAATTTCATCATACACTACTTAATGTAAGTACTTGTTTGACAAGGTTCAATAAACTATGCAAATATTTTTAGAGCTTTTATACGCGTTAAATTTGTGCAACGTTTACACAATTATAAAGCAATACAATTTATTAACATTATATTAAGTAACATTTATAATCTTTAAGATTCTTTAGAATATTAATACAATTAATAATATAATTAATTACTTACAGAACGGCCGTACGCGCAATACATCGAAAGAACACACTCTATGCACTTTATGTCCTTATTCGATATGTCAACTGTCTTAGGTTAACGATCTTCGAAGCTTGGACGTGTGTTTTCTAGCATCCAACACCTGAACTCAAGACCGTATGCACTATTCATTTACATTCTTAAACGCCAAATAAAACTGTATAACTAAAAAGAAGATCAGTACATTAACGAACCTAAGCCTAAGTGGTTCTTGTGACATTACACATCACGTATTTGCATCTACGTTTGTTGACAGACTGTGGGGTGCCTCGTCCACAATTTATACGATCTGTTGGTAATTTATGCAATCAAATATTTACACTATGCGCATTGGATCTTGTTCGGTCAAAAGTGTTTTTATATGAGCTCCGCACATTGTGGATAAACCACCCCTTTTAAAGCTCTTGTTTGAATCGGAGTAATAAAATTAAATAAAAGCATTCACACAGCACAGCACTAGGCATCACAAACAGTACACAGTGGCATGTTATTCCCACACAAACATAATATTAGTAAATATAAATGGAAGTTATAATTATGTGGTCACAACAATTAACATCAAAATAGTTTACATCGAGAATAAATACGTATAAACATCGAATAATGTTAAACTAATAACTATACTCCGAAACAGTCATTTTCATTTTTCCTGCTATAACGGTATAAGTGTTTTTGTGCGTCACGGTGTTGACAAAGGTTTTAGAACATTGATTCTTGAAACTATGCGACTGTCGTTTTGTCTTTCAGAGTGGGTCAGTGTTATGTCTACATTTTATATTACAATAAATACGATTAAATTCCCACCATAGATACAACAGACTTTACCCATCGCAGTATAATACGTGATTGTTTATATAACCAAATGTCATTCGATTCCTTCTATATTTCTGTGTTTAAGAGCACTTTTAATGTTATTTTCCTTATATTTCTTTTTATTCTGATGTGTACTATTACCGAGTTTGACTATCGGTGGTTCTTGTTCATATTTTTCAAACATTTCTTACATTTGCGGTTGTATTTTTAGCAATACGTTCTGCTATAAAAACTGTTTCTGTTAAAATGCGATCGACGTCACATTTCCTTAATTTTACAACGTTTATTACGTTCACTTACACCAAATTAAGTTTTAATTAATAATCTAATGGCGTTAACACTATTCATTAGGCTTCTAAATACACAAAAATCAAACGGCACGAACGAAAATCTTTAGCTTTTTCAACCAAAGTAACATCAGAAAGAAAGGAATTTTATGAATGTACTTATTTATAAATAGTGTTATATATTTATTGGACTTCGACCCTAAGTCTTTAAGATAAACGCTTTTGGTTAAAAATTTTAACATCCACGTACTTAGGACCCCCTTTGACTCTCTCACCGTTGTGACTAATCTAGACGCACAATTTTCGTATCTATTAGAATTGTGTGTGCAATGAATATGTGTAACTGTGCTGTGAATATAACCTATATATTTAATAAATAAATCGTCTAAACCTGTGACTGGCTAGCAATCACAATTCGTGTCATTTGCTCGAATTAATACAAACGTTCCACGTTATATTTATAGTGCAATATAAATATCAAACTAAAATTCACCATATTCTTCTATTATATGCTATATTTCTATGTTTTCCGTTTTAATTTTAAAGTTTAAGGGAAAGCTCTTATGGTGCACGGTGAATTTTGTAATTCGATCATGTTGCTATAAGCAAGGGCTCCTAAGCGAAGGGTACAGCTAGACTGGCGGTATTGTCCACAATACAGCAGTCCTGTCAGCAGAGGTCGACAGGAAAGAGAAGTCGTCCGGATGCCACCTGGCCGAGATCACTTTGTCTGGATGACGAGCTACTGGCACGCTTGGCAACGGGCATGTCAGGTCACCTAAAGGAAAAACAAAATATTATAGAGCAACTCGCCATTTAAGTGCTGATTATCAAATAAACGCTTAGACAGTAAAGAAACCTCAAACCAAATATCACCTTGCAAATCAGTTA
Source organism: Hyphantria cunea (assembly GCA_003709505.1). Classification (NCBI taxonomy): domain Eukaryota; kingdom Metazoa; phylum Arthropoda; class Insecta; order Lepidoptera; family Erebidae; genus Hyphantria; species Hyphantria cunea. Next base: position 309,415 of record PKRV01000123.1, read on the forward strand.
GTACAACTCTTCCATCATATCCTGCCGTGAGCAGATAGTAAGCGCCGGGAGAGAACCGAACACTGCGAAGATCGCCAGAGTGTGGTGTGAAACGTTGTAGGGCCCGAGATCCACGGACGTCGTGGAGGGCACAGGAACCGTCATCGTGTCCACATACGAGTAGCCTGCCGCTCGGGTCTACTGCTAAGGATGCTACTGCAGATCCCTGTTGTTAAACAAACAAGGCATTATTTAAAATATCGTAGAATAAATGTGAAGTAGGAGGAATAATATCGCATAATAAAAAAACCACAACACCCGTGTAGGACGTCCACAAGCCAGGTGGAGCGATGATTTGCGCGGGACGGCTGGCAGGAGCTGGATGCGAGAAGCCATAGATCGAACTAAGTGGCGTGAAATTGGAGAGGCCTATGTCCAGCAATGGACTGCGATAGGCTGATGATGATGATAAAAAAACCAATATTTAATTGTAGAATTTTTACTCCGATATTTGTCACCGACGCGAACGTTATCATTTCAGGGAATAAATAATGTTAGTCACGACGTAAAAATCAATAAAAATATTACCAGAGTCTTTTAACGCGATAAAATCACTACAATGTTTAAAACGGATCGGATCTATTTGATGCTGATAAGCAAAGCTATTGATTAACAATACGATTTGTTACACCAGACTATCAAACAAATAAATATTTCGGACATATAACACACGACGCCATCTAGTCCCAAGCTAAGCAGAGCTTGTGTTATGGGTACTAGACAACTGATATAAATACATATATACTTTTTTGTAAATACATACATATTATATATAGAAAACACCCAAACTCCGAAACAAATACTTGCATTTCATACAAACATTTAATCCGATCTGGGAATTGAACCCGAGACCTCATAAACACAGCAGTCGCGAATGCTACCAATGCGCCAACAAAGCAATAAACGTTCAGTGGCATTTGTACATATATAATTTGTTTGATCTGTTATTTTATCACAGATAGGTGAACCTATATATTTATTTATGAAATAGTAAATAAATTATCTAACTACACTACATTATTTTTCCTTTCATCGCTAAAATAAATGGACCGAAAGCTAATTTTTGAATCAAATAAAATTAATGAGCGAGAACTAGAACTTTATCCAACAGTAATCATTAATTAACCAGAACTCCTACTGATATTTTTTTTAAAGTTCCGTATCCGGAGACATTTGGAGGAGAATTTTTTGCTCGATGTTATAGTTTATTACAATCTTAGTAAACAGATTGCGCATGGATTACTATGAAAGAGAATATGGCAAATTAAAATACTTTATTGAAGCTTCATTGGGACATGAATTTCAAAGTACTAAGTAGTAGTAGTAGTCATACCTACGCGGTATATTTACGTCAACGTATCAATAGACCGCAACAGCAGACAATAAAACTGTATACATTATTGCTCATTGTAGGTGTGGAAATATTAATGTGTGGATGATATGAAACGGAAAACCTGTTTGAAAATTTGCAATCGTCTATGTTAATAGTTTTTTTAGCTGTTTATAGCGACGGTTAATGTAATGTCGGATATTGTTTTAATGATAAAAAAAGACAATCAAAGAACTGCCCATGTTCAAATTTTTACCGCTTTTCTATGACGGTGTAAAATTTGAACAACATATAAATAGGGACCATCGATATATACCCACCAATATATTAATAATAAAATATCTTTATTTTCAGATATCTCAGACACATTAAAATAATTATATTTATAAATAATAAGAACAATAAAACAAACACAAATTCAGTTAAAAATACATACATGAAAATTTTGTTGAATTCTAATCATAAATTTGATGAAATTATAATGAGGTAAAATTGAGGTTGCAGGGGTTAATCCCTAGATCTACCGAACCTATTTTGAAATTTTTTTTACCATTATATTATTTTTTAATGTCATAGGCTATATATGCACCCGAAAAATAATATATAGCGATATACGATATACGTACATGCAGGTGGAGCCCAGGGCCAAAGTTATTCTATTACATTACCTCGTCATTAACAGGAGATGTTACCATAAAATAATGTCTGTTTATTTGCAATCCATGGGTTTAAACTCAACCTTATTGCAACCTTTGATAAAAGTAACTTTTGATCGCAGTTTCGCTCGCGTTATTATAACTACGACAGCTAATCAATTGCTGAAGGATAACAAACAGCCGATATGTTATGCTAGAATCCTATCCATACAGTTTTTCTATCGTGATTCAATAACAACCATCCATCTAAACTATTTGCATTTATAATAACAAATGAAGTTAGTTACACATATTTTGATGTCGAAAAATGAAATGTAACGTTTAATAAATTATTTTGTTTTCAATATTTTTGTTTTCTATTATAATGATAGTAATAAACATTTCAGATATCTAACACACAACGCCATCTAGTCAAAACCAAGCAGAGATTGTATTCTGATAAGTGATATAAATGAAACAAACAACTATTTGCAGACCATACACCATACCCATATACCTCGAGAATAGCAGTCATTATATTATTCTCGTGTCAAGGTGTTGTTCACGATGCACTCTGAAACTATTGTTAACCGTATTGTAGCTTTTTTTTAATGTGTTTTGTGTTATGCTGTCTTATGATGCAAGCCAATGACAAGAAAGGAGAGTTAACGTCACGCTTAGACCAATAAGAGCCGGTCATAATAAAAAAGACGCTGACGATGTTACGCGAGGCAGGATGTCATAAAACTAAATTTTCTTTTCAATAATATTAATTAATTGGTCAAACTGCAAATCGTAAATTTCGGGATCTTGATTCCGATTTGAAACATCGTGCTGTTAATAGATATTATTATCATCTTCCCAGTCTTTATTATTCCCAAGATTATTTGGGATCGGCTACTAGTTTAATCGGTTTTACCTGAATACCAGTTTTTACATAGAGCGACTGGCATCTGACATCCGCAACCCTGAGGGTGAACTGAATTCGAAGGTTGAACTCGTTGTCAGTATATTTCAGGGCACTGACTTTCCCAGTAACGATTGCTATTGATGTTGATAACAACCGGGTCCAACGGCTTAACGTGCTCTCCGAGGCACGAGTTGGAAACACCGCCATGTCCCCTACTCCGGAATACTATTAAGGATTTTTTGTAAGAAAAACCCAACATCAGACCGACCCGGGAATCGAAACCTGCATCTTGATCTGCAGTCGCTTACGCTAACCACTAGACGAACGAGGCAGCCTTTATGTATGTTAATACATATTATTATATTAACTTAAATACATAGGAGATAGCACCTCCTATTTATGAGGCTAAAAAAATATATCGCAATCGTTGGTTTATTTTTAAATATCCATTTTTGTCCCTCCTGTTTATTGTATGATATTTAATTACAGAGAGACACAGTTATGAATAAGGTTTATTTTCATAAACATTGACATTATTAAGTTACATTCAATGTTCCCACATGTGAAATAAATTAAAACCACAGAACGGGAAAATCCATTCTATATTTACAATCAATACAAAATAAAGTAATTAAGACGTGGCTACATTCAATATAGGCGCTCATAGCCCAGTTGCACTCGGTGATTAGAAACAATCAGCGAGGGCAAGCAACGACGGCGCGGTCAGTACCTGGATGGGTGACCGCTGGTGGCATGTTACCATGAGCGTCTCCGTGATTCGGAGGTCACGTTAAACAGTCGGTCCCGGTTGTTATCATAGGATAACAGTCGTGAAGCTTAGTTGGAGGCCTTCGGGCGGCTTAAAAACATCCAACGGTAAGATTACGTAGCCACAACACTGTCTTGCCAGTCCCCAACCCGCACTTGGCCAGCGTGGGGACGTATGGCCTTAACCCTCTCCTGAGAGGAGACCCGAGCCCAGCAGTGGGACATTATGGGTTGTTGATTGATTGATATATATACATTCAATAGTCATTTTGCAGTATCACAACGATTTTAAAATTTGCATTCTGTATTTCTTAAAACATATTCACGACCAGATGAAATTCTTTGTAAAGATAAAATGGAATATTAAACAATAACTATAATGTGGCAAATAAATACACGGACTAAAACTAGTATCCGACCACCAAAAACTATTAATTTAATGATTACATATAAAACATCCGATCCGAAAAGGCAATCATTAGGTAGTGGAAACGCATAGATTTTAATTCTACGGACGACCTTATTTTGTATTGAAATTTAATTAAAATTTGGGGCACAATAAACGTTATTAAATAATTTCGAAAGGTTGAAGATTTGCATCAGCATCTGATTATCATATATAACAAAACGAATGCGGTATTTCAAAAACAAAACCTTTAAAAAAAATTATTAATACTCATATAGTAAAACGTTCAAACCTTGTTTATGTTAAGCTCCTTAAATTTGCGGCACGCCTTTCGACAACGTTGTATTTTTTTTATGTAATAGGGGCAAACGAGAATACGTGTCGTCTGATGGTAAGCGATTACCGCTGCCCATGGACACCTACAATGCCAGAGGCGTCACTGGCGATTGGTGGATGGGGAGAGTGATTGGGGATGGGCCTCCAGTATCATTACTCACTCGGTGAAAGCAAGCGCTATTTCACACCAGTTTTCTGTGAGGCCGTGGTGTCACTTCCGTCGAGCCGACCTATTCATGCTGAAGCGTGGCTCTCCCACTACTTGTCGACTTGTCAAAAAAAAAAAATAGTAGAAATTGTGGTTCTTTTGCATTTGTGACATGTGTTAGGGAAAGTAAGACGCCGGTTCTTTCTTAGTAGACTTTCGCCTTTAAAGACCTTTTTATTTTAAAATATGTAGATTGTGTAGATGGTAGGAGAAATTTTTGTAAGTTTTCTGGAAAAAAGCAGCAAGTACTCAAGTCTAGTGAAAATATATTGCCGCTTTTGTGGGATGGGAAGGGGATGGGGGGAGGGTTGGGTTTTGGAGTTCAGGTATCCTTACTCACTGGATGAAACAGCGCAAGCGCTGTTTCATACCGGTTTTCTGTGGAGCCGGGGTATCAGTCCGGTCGAGCCGAGTCGAGACTAGATCAAAGCGTGGCTCTCGCACGGTATCTACATCTACACTAATACTATAAATTCGATAGTATATCCCTTTGTATTTCTGTTACGCAAACCGTTGCACCGGCTTCAATGAAATTCGAATGTAAAGTTCGAATGAATGAAAAAATGTAGATACTTTGGTTCTTGAGGAAGGACATAGGGTACAACTTAACAGTGATTACAGAGATTCAGTGGAGGTGACAAAAGCCAGTAAACTATAAATACGAAAGATGATATTGATGTTAACCTTTTCAATGGATTGGAGGGAGGAATGCTAACAACTGATCGCCGAATAGGCAACCAACCGCTTAATTCTTCGTGGAATACGTGAGGAGATAATTTTCGTGTTTTGTGTATGATATAATATCATAATTAAAATAAATTGAGCTTGCATTATGTAAAGTGCAATTGTTTTTTATTCTGAATAAATAATATAAAATAAATTAAATATTAAGTATTTGTAAAAGAAAAGGGGTAACAATTAGTGAACAAAAAAGATAAGGTGTGACTGACACGGGCTCCGATAATGTATATAATATTAAGTAGATATTTGTAATACATTGCCAGCTTTTTGTATTTCTATAACTAGTAAATAAATAGAAACGTTATGTTGGTTGAAAAACGAATAAATACGTAACATGGGAAAATTGAGTTCGAATAATGATTTGTCTTAATTAATATGTAATCACATTCTTATCGCACTATGGTGCGAGCTTAATGCGTTTATAGTCAAATTTAGAAACGCTTCCTGTATGAATTCACAATTCACCTAATTTTTTTTTACAATATCGGCCACACTTGCTGAATTAGTAGAACGGTTGCTTAAAAATTACAATCGCATCGCGTGCTACACGAAACAGATTTGGCGTGCAGCACATATTCATAAATGTACTTTGTTATGTTACCAAGTAAATTTGTCAGATTTGCCCTAGCATATTTAGTAATAAAAATTGTACAGACAAGGAAGACATCTGATGCCCCGTGTTGGACAACATACGAAATTGTTAGGAATAAAATTATTATTCGGCTTCTAATCGTCATTTCTTTGTAACATAAAAATTCGTACTGTCACACAAAACACAATATCCTTACAGATAATATAGTCATTTAAAGTTTTTTTTATCTTGACAGAAAGTAGAGGAAGGAATAACGATGTCCAAATAGTTCTACGTACAGTTGACGTTGATTTAATAATAGTCTCATAGTAATAAGATAGATACCTTAGTGGGGTGTCCCGCTGGAGGTGATATGATATTGACGCAGCCACCAGTACGAAGGTCCCAGAAACGCACAGTCTTGTCCTGGCTGCCAGACACGAACATCGCTCCGCCCCAGTTGTACAACGACAAGATGTGACCGGAATGACCGCTTAGCGCCTGTACCGCACACACAACACACGTAACTATCAATCACTTTACTCCAATCCTTTGGGGAACAAATCAAATGAAACCTTCGCTGGATCCCAATTGATTTAATGTACTTAGGGCCCGCTATAAGTAGGATTATTTCTCTTCAACTTGTATTTGATATTTATGGCGTCATAAACATTTATATGATTCAAACACAAAAACGTATAGTTTAATATCCAATTCCGCCAATTTTTTAATAAATTCCATTAATGGGAATAGTACAGACACTGTGCCCGTGATTCCATTCTATGAAGTTAAGAGTATTATGAATGTGTTATTTCAATATACGACAAGCAGGTTTCCAAAATAATTAACAGTTAAGTAGTCATTTAAAACAATCAGATTGTAAAAAAATGCAAAGGCAACGTACAGCTGAAAAATATTGAAAGAAAAACGAAAACAAATTACATCTTAAACATCGTTCAAATTAACCATTTGCAAGAGTTCCATTGTAAATGTCAAATAATATCAAATCGCGGTCGATTATTGTACACCTGTCAGTGTTTACGAGGTGGGGACTATTTACAGGGAGTAACGTTAAACCGCAAAACCACGTTGACGATATTCGACCCGCGTTATTATGCGGCTAACAAGGAATTACTGTAAAACTAAAATAAGCGGGTTTAGTTATCATGAGCCAATTTGAAAGTATATTTCATCTCATCCTAGAAATAATGCAATAACAGTTTCTTCAAGTACACACAGTAATCAGAAACATTTATTACTTCAAGGCAATATTGCAAAAAAAAAGGTATTATGGTCCTTGTCAGACATTACATATAATATGAAATTACGTTGGCTTGATAATTGCATGTGTTTACGTAAATGACTAAATATGCAATATGACGGAAACCATTTGTCCTCACCAACATTTTTTTCAATAAAGATAAAAACCTTTATGGGCACGGTATTACCAACTCGCCAGAATTGTGGTAAAACTAATCAGGGAAAATGGACACTAAAGCATTTTTTGCAAGGTTTTTATGTATAGGAAAAAACTCATTTCTTTTCAGTAAAAAAAGAAATAACCTGGGCATTTGTAATTCGAAGCAGCTGGGTTCTGCTACTAGCTAATGACAATATGATGCAATGTTTTCATCAAGACATCTAAAGAAATGTTGCTACGGATCAGATAGACAGTGAAAAAAAAAGCCTAATTGAGTTAATTGAGGATTCTATGAAAGTATCTTCATCCTGGCCAATATTATGTGTATACATTTCATTGCATGCAAAATGGCCTCCAAGTGACATCAAGAATAAATAAATAAAATAAATAATAAATAAATAATTCCGACATCTAACACACAACGCCATCTAGTCCCAAACTAAGCAGAGCTTGTATTATGGGTACTAGACAACTGAATGTTCAAATAATAACAGTAATATGTTTTATCAACAAATGGGTCACGATGATTACAATACAGAAACAACCTCGCATTTATTACAAGGGTTAATTGTTCAATGCAATCTAATGAACTTGCAACTGTAATTTATGTTCACGAATATAAAGAAATATTAACAAATAAATATGTTAACGTAGAATAGAGGTGGCCCTTTTTGCCACATTGGCAGTGTTTAAAACAAAGACGTTCGCGCGGTGTAATTATTCGTGTACTAACATTTTGCAAGAAATGTCTATAAATTATATTTATTTAAGTATTTAGTCATTTAAATAGGAATATATATGTGCTAGTCTAGTAGACATGATCCAGCGATTGTGGAATGCAAATAGTGCGCAAAGGGTAATAGTTACGCAAACTGGACATGTAAAGTGATTAAAGTTATCATACCTGGAATGTCTTTCCCGTTGCGCAGTCAGTAACGTATATTTTGCAGTCGCCAGCCCCTCCGCTTACCAAGAGACTGGTCTTGTTCGATGTGTCCTCTATGAAGCACACGTCTCGCACGGTACCGTCGTGCATCGTGAGCTCAACCTGATAAAAATAAGAAACATTGTCACAATTGTGTCTAAAGTAAAATAGCCGGATCGAAGTATTCTTGTAGATAAAAAATAAAAAATCAACAACCCATAATGTCCCACTGCTGGGCTCGGGTCTCCTCTCAGGAGAGGGTTAAGGCCATACGTACGGATAAAAAATAATAATATAGGTAAACCAATGCAATTGGTGATTTCAACGTCTGACTGTGTAATTTTGTTAGTTTTAATATAAAGAACACTCCTTAAACGTTTACAGTTAATCTACCACTTTATTCAGCTGGTCTGTGATATAGTAGCACATTTCTTACAATATATTTCTCGTTGTAAGTTATATAATAGATACGAAGACAGTTAACGAACCATTCCATAACATTTCATTCTATGAAAAAGTAATTAAAGAATATTACGTATTAAAATCTAATTACTTTTAGAGTATGAGCTAAATTATTTATCTTTTTAAACATTAAACAGCTTATTATTTATAGTAAAAAGAAATAAATTTAAAGTTAATAAATTATTGAGTATTAAAATCATAATTAAATCAGAAATGATCTGCTGTACAACTTCATTCATTCTAAAGAAAATTTGTTCTTCGAGACAGATCTTCTAATAAATTTCGTAAATTAATAAATTTATTTTGTTAGATTTAAAGCGACTTCTCTGTTCTAAAACATCGATAGTCCTTATTATATTTGAATGAGTATTTACATTATAAAAAGACCTAACCGTCTTTTCCTCAAAATCAAAAGACATCAAATACATACCTCTGAAATTCCTTATCACTTGAATAAAATAGATTTAGTACATGTGATAGTAAACAATATATATATGGTTGCATTGAGAAAGCTCCTCCTTTTTTGGAGACGGTTAATTAATAATAGTTTATAAAACACGCTTTTATAAATAAACCACATTAAAAAGTAGAAACTAATTCCAAATTATTTTAATGTAAAAAGCGTGGGGTGACATTATTGAAATATTTCCAGAAAGCACCCTATGCTTTTTTACATTAAAATTGTTTTCTACTTCTTACTTTGGTTTATTAATAAAAGCGTGTTTTCAAGTTATTTTATTGTCATCGGTAATAATGATGTCTGGCCGTTAGAAGTGAGTCAAAATCATGTCCAAAGGAGACGGTTGCAAACACACAGGTGAAACTAATAAAAAAAACGTGTAAATAAATATAGTAATAGATATTACAGCTAAATAGATAATGTTCTACTTTTACGAGTTAATCAACAATTTTCAGATAGTAAATACCATGATAACAAAGCGTAAAAAATGAATTCATAGTCAAACAAGTCTAGTTATCGAGTGATATCATATCTATTATTTTGTATGAATCGTTAAAAGTAAAAAATAACATACAGATTAAAAAAAAAGATAATGTACGCAAATATGACGATCCCCCCTAAATTCTTTAAGTAGATTTTTTACTTGGAGCCTTCATTTTCTTTTGTCTTTCCACTATCACTGTAGATAATTATTTTAAATATAACCATAGAAACATGTAAAATTTCTGTCAGTAAAATAAATCGACATCACTTGCTCAATGTCAGATAATTTATTAAATTTAACTGAAAAGATATAAAATCCACTAAACCTTTTATAAGACCGAAAATTTGTGATTTCTCGACGCTTTTTCTTCTTCACGGGCTTACGTAACCCGATTAGCAACGGGACCCTTTTTCATTATCATTTTATATAGCTCTTACTATTCAAGATTATTTTATATATCACTAAAAAGATTGTGATTAGAAGATTAATCAGTGTTATGATTTTCTCTAGTCAGGTTCTGAGCTGAAAGAGGTTTTACCTCGTTCTTGTTCTCATTAGGTTGGGTTTAAAACTATGTCCTCATACAATACGGCAAATTATTACATGTTTTATAGTGTTCTTCGGTATTTTTGCTGAATGTGTTTATATGTAATGTAAATTGAAAATGCAATTGCTACAACATCATACTAAATGACTAATACATCCCTCTTACTAAATACTATATTTTTGACTACGAGTTAATCTTGAAAACTTGGTTGACTGACTTGGATCCTATTGCAAAAAATATTTTGTAAAAGCTAAGCAAATAATAGAAATATATATACTTCAAGTGGATATTGTAACTGACAATCAGATTACAGCAGACAGTACGAATGACTATTTAGAAATTGTAATCGTAAAACATTAAGTGTTCAATTAAAATTCCAGTAGTTGAGACTTAATTGTATCCGCTACAATAATTTTCTGCTGCTCCTCCTAATACCGAGTACACAGTGATGAGGCTGATCGAACTCTAAACATTTACCAATAACTACTACAGCTTAGCAATTATTAGGGCAATAACTAATTACAAAAATAAAATATACCTAATTTTATTATTTACAATGATTATATTTATCCGTTTTCCTTGCCACACTTAACACTCTCCCCGTGTCTTGTGTGTAAATGTATATAATATCAATGAAGGTTCGCAGCAGACATAGGCGGCCGACCATAAACGAAACCAGCCAATAGCCAAACCCTTTGCAATGTTAAGGCCAGGAATATAAAAAAACCGTATATAAAGGATATGAGGTTTTTTATTACTTATATGTATTTTTATAAGTTCTTATTGTGTTTAATAAGCGAGATAACAAAAATAAGACATAAATGTAAATTTTACCTATTTCATTTACTTAGATCTAAGTTCAATATAGTTTAAATTTACATTTCATTATTCAAATTTTATTGCTGATAAGGTAATGCAAAAATGTATCGTATCGTCATCGATAAATATATAGGTAAATATGACCTATGCCAAGATTCACCACAGACAACTACAGAATTACGTCACGTTACATGCTATAAATAGATTTTTAAAATAAATCTACGACACCACTGCAAAGTATTTTTTGTAGAGTTTCACGTTGTCATTTTGTGTTTATTTATTACTCTGTCCGGGGTGCATTAGTCTCGTTCTTATACGGCACACAATAGCAATATCTAGTATTGAAAATCTGAACCGTCAATACTTTTACAGATTCGTTTTTGATCATGCTTAGTTCGAACAAACGACCTTCGTTCAGCAGTGGACGGTGATAAGTTGATAATATTAGTTCGAGTGTAGACAGCACGATGTATAATGGCCTGGAGTATAACCATTTGCAGATTCTAGGCTGATACAAATATGAAAAGTCAAACGTCGAGTGGAATTGTAATGTAAATTGAGATATATATATATATATGTATATATTTTTAGATAAGTTCTAATAATGTTACAAGTAACAAGCGTACTGAATGCCGGTGTTTTGATATTCAAAGTTATTATTATCTACTTATGACATAAGCGTGTGACTAGATATTATTTGCTAAACTAGCCGGATCCAATTTCCATCTATGTGAATCACCTTTGACGTTTTATATTACTTGAACAGATAACACAAGGTCAAGTAATTGAATTATAACATAACTAATAATTATGAAAATAACATCATCTTTCAATATACAATATCTTATCTAGAAAGTCAAACAAGTAGGTAACATTTGACACGGCATAAGATAAATAACAGAAAGCCTGCTTCACGATTATGCACAAAGGACTATTATTTGAATATAAAAGAATTTGCAAAAGTGCATATGCCATAGCGCTGCCGAAAATGACAGTCATCCGATTAATGATAACACATCGGGTTTTGTAAAAATTCCAACAAAACCCACTGTTTTGAACTGGTCAGTATTTGAAGTATTTAAAGTTTTGTGATATATTCCCAATCAAATTTTCTGACTAATCAGCGAGCTCAATGAAATAAGGCAAGCAAAAATGTATTTTCTATTCATTACTGTAATACATTAAAATAACGCTTACTGACTAAAATATATATTCCCTCATCTCATCATCTCTCATCTAGCATCAAATTATAGATCAGCTCTAGTAGGATTGAACTAGCACTAATCTATATTTTGAAATTTTAAATTATGTATTACAGTATAAATAGTTATTTCGAATAAATACAAAAGACATTTCAATACAACTGCAAAGCCAATGAGTAGGTAATTTCAGACATCTGTCGTCTAAACTGATTGATATTCTACTAGAGAATTTTCTATTTTCATTAGCACTAAGTTTCTATATAATAGTCTAAGGTTTCTATATATAGTATTAGACTAGCCCCGCTTAAATTCGAAATTCACTATCAGTTTCGTTATTAGAAAAAAATATGAACTATAATACTGTGGCGACTTCCACATACAACGCAACAAGAGAAACACACTATAAGCGCCATCTACCGAAGATACGTCGAACTACGGAGTAAAGAAGGAAACTAAGAAACTACCAATCGTAAATCTCGCAATAAAAGTTCTTGCACTGATCAGCATATATACAACATCCCAACGTCATTCGTTGGGCAGTGGCCCACCAGGCATGGTCACTTCGCCTGGTCGGAGGATCCTCCCTTTGTGTCGGAGGGACATGTGACCCATTCCTCCACAATACTATTACGTACACAATTAATACACAGAAAACCGGTCCCACGTAAATATGTATATGTTTATTAACTGGTTAAGATACAAATAAGTATGAAAGAGGTACAAGACGTGTTAATGCCAGAAATTATAATAACGCGACGCAGTCTCCTAAGCTTAATAATATTTAGGCATGACCTTCACGTTCTTTATAATGTCATTGAGAGAATTACAAGTCACTTTGCTTCTAATTAATAAACATGTCAATGGGAGTTAACAGAAATGCTTATATTTTTTTTGTTTTTATTTTCTCGCTTAGCCTTACCTGGATTAAAGTAATTAACATACATAACGATAAGTTTTGTTCCATGGAGAGACGAGAAATATACCTTAAGATAGTTATATATATTTTTTATTTATATTACGAACTTTCTTTAAAGGAAAGCACGAACAAGTTGTTTAAATGAATTTGTAATCACAACCACACACAATCTTTATGAGACAGCAACGTTAGTGGGGACGACATTTTTGGACATGTTTACGACTAATTGGGGAAAGTACAACAGCGTTTAACATGTTACCAAAATAAATTTTCGCTAGTTTTATAAAAGGTACGATTCATGTTCTTCGGTTTTAATAGAAATGACATAAGCAACACTAGATGTGTCCCGGTAAATGAATAAACAACTTACTTCTTGGCCTTCCAAATTGCAGGCATGGCTGTTGAACCTCATAAGTTTGACAGTCTTGTCATTTGATCCGGTGGCCAGGAGATCTCCCGCTGGACTCCAAGCTAGGCAATATATGCTGCCTTTGTGGTGCTTCGTTCGTTTTAAAAGAACTGTTGGAGCTGCAGGAGCACTGCTGTCTCTGTGAAGAACATTTTAATGAATAAAACCATACAACATAAAAAAAGTCTAAATAAAGAAGAGAAAATACAGCATTGATTAAAGAATCAAGAAATGCTCGATTAGTCGTCATGTGTCCTTGAAAAGGTAGGACATGAATAATATTATTAAAGGAACAATCATGAATAGGTTTTAAAAGTGTAAAGACTAAGGCCTTGAACTTAATCAATTAGATAAGAATAATGCAAAATTTATATGGTTCTTAGCGAAATTTTAATTACTATTTATCTATCGGCAGTTCAATACCAATTAGGAATTGAATATCCAAAGTACAAATTAAGTAGTTTCGTTCACTTTAGAACGTAAGAAGTATGACTAATCTGATACACTATTAATTTGCCGTTTACTTTAAAGTCCTCTTTGCAAACTCAGTACTGAAATTTAATTAATGATTTTATTAGACAATCCCCAAAATAATTAATTTCAGTGGCAATTATAAAATTATAGATTAAGTTTATTGCCAATCTGTCTTTAAGTCTGTCTTTAAATAATAGTTTTTAGATTTCTTCTTAATTTCTTGAAATGCCACCAACAACGAAATTGGGTTTAATTACGTCGTAAGGAATTTTAAAAGGTGTACTATCTACGAGATGAATCTATCTATGAAATAAAAAAAAACAAACGTATGTTTTGTAGACATCTTTAAATAGATTATTTATTACTTTTCATGTCAAGTTTCCCAATTGATTGGCTTAGAAGCAAGATAAACAGCTTTCTAGTTGTGCCACTAATAGTACCTAATCACAGTCTTTACTTTGTCACCAACACCGCTTCCTACTGCGCCAAGTGTTGTGGCTTCAAATCCTGCATGGAACAACACTATGTGTGATAAATTTTTGGTCTGAGTCTGGGTGTACTTTGTGTCTGTTTCATGTATATTAGTGAAGTGAACTCGGGTCTATTACAGCGATATATATGTTACAACTTCGAGCCAGACGGAGTTACAACCATACTAATATTATAAAGGGGTAAGTTTCTAACTTTGTGTGGTTGTATTTTCCCATATTCTTTGGAAGTACCGATCCGATCCTGAAAATTCTTTCACTAACAGAAAAGGACGCTAATCGGAGTGACATAGGCCATCTTGTATTATAATTGAATAAAAAATTGTTAAAAATAATAGTATTTACAAATCAACTCGAAGAAAACTCGGGCGATTAACGGCCAACGAAGTGGGTACGGGTCGGCTAGTTGTGTTTAAGTGAATTGTTTTTTTAATAACACTCTTGATAAAGAAGATAAAAAATAGTATCATTTTTATTGTTTTATGGACGATACAAAGGAACGATCTAAAGTTATTTTATTGAAGTTTAAGTAACCAATCGCCAATCATCAAGTCAACGATGTTCGACCTATATTGCTATTTTTTCGATTTTCAATATGGTTTGGTAGCCTTTTAAGAAAATTACTAGTGAGCGGTTTGGTTTCTAACATTTCTTTTAACCTTCCAATTATGCTGAAATGCGTTTTGTACGCAGAAGTGCATTGCGTTGGCAGTGGGTTCACCTGCATCACTTAATTGCAATTCCGACGATATACTGCTATTGTTTCCGTTTAGTGTGTATCTATGTGTGGATACGTTTGATCAAAATATATTTTACAATTGTAAAAATAAAATGTTTCGTGGATGAGGTTGTAATTCAACAATACGATTTCAGCAAATAATTATCTTGAATAACAACAGCAAATAAAATATTGAGAAAAATGGCATTAATAACCGTACATATATTTTAATATACTTTTAAAAGGTCTTAACAGTATCAACATATAAAATGTTTATGGTTGAAATTCAAGACAAAACATAAATATTTGGAGCACTATCGATGTCAAGCAGTAAATATAAGACACGTCCTTGCATTTACGATTAATGATGATACAACATTCCTGTCGCTTATAAAATCATGCGATACACTGCAGTAATAGGCAATCTCCGTATTTGATATGATGGGATTCGTCCTCCGTCATAATGATAGCAGTAATGGCATGTTTACATGTGTTGACGATCCATCACATTTCATCAAAGGCCGCCTGTTATGATGTTCTTTGAATACTTTTTTATAATAATCCAGAATGAGCAATATTAAAAGTCAGTCAAGTGAATAGCATGTACACATCGCTAAATTACATCCATGACGATATTGCGCAGTATCGTCGCGGGTAATTAGTTTGAATTATCGTAACGAAGCAAATTTTTATTCTATCTATTTAACTATTGCTTCAATTGTACGAATGCTTCATTTAGAAGGTTCAAGTATAATTAAGGATTTTAATAAAACTAATTTAAACAATACTCCGCCTCACTTCTATCTCTAAATCTAGATATCTCAATCATCTGAGTCTATACAAAATTGTGGTGCTATAAGATTTATCATATCTATCTGTGTAAGCGTAATAAGCATGAGCTCAATTTTGTCGGACAATTTCAACACCTAACCGGACCTTATTTCATAAAGTACGATATACCATCATTGTTATTCAAATGCGTGGAGACAAACAAAAGGGGTTATAACAAACCATTGTATAGCGGTTCAAACGATCATTTGTAGTACTTTTTGTCACACCTATACACGCTTCGAATTCGTTGCTACGTATGGAAAAATACGTGCCAAAATGTCTTGTGTTATCATTGTTTTCATACAATACTTAGTGTTTGGCTTGCAGATCAGATTAGTCCTACTTTTGATCATAAAATTTGGTAAAATCAAAACATTGCTCACAGATAAGGTTGGAGCGAAAATATTTTAGTATAATATGAAGAAAAAAGGAATATTATGATATTTATATCAATGAGTGTTGAAAGTTCGGTCAAATTCATAATAAAAAAACTTAAGGTTTTAATGAAAAACCTAAAAAACTGTAATGTATAATCATTTAAATTTAGAGGTTTTTTTTTAAATCCTATACTGATTCTTACACATTCTTTCTTTTTGGTGTAATTGAGCGTCTAAAAAGTCTTTACAGTACCAAATGCCTCGATTCCAACAAAATAATATACCATTAATCTTTAGTTTTAAAAATGCTTTTGTTTATATCTACCATAACTAGATCAATGTATATCGGGCTTTCCAAGACCTTGTTCCTTTCGACGTCATTTTCGGTACAACTTGAAAAAGAAAAAGAACCGTTAAATTTAGCCTTATAATTTTATTTAAATTAAAACCGAAGTATGCCACGATATTATTATTGTATGCATTCGCAAACGATTCTTCGTTTCTTAGGGCAACAGGGATCTAATGAGGACAAAAGCTCTTTGATTGAACGAATTTATTCAATATGTCTTGGACTATATTGTGGTCAGTGACATGATTACTCCTTCAATCACTCAGACGTTATGGAAGACACAAATATTTATCCTATATGTAGCGTGTTTAAAAGGTTCATTCTCATTATTCTCACTACGTTCGTAATATTGCTCTAATCCAATTCTTAGCGTACAGCTCTTCGTCCTAAATTGCTACGTTTGTATAATTTCGAGTTAAAGTCACTATTGTATAATGAATTCTGGATCATTTATTTTTGTACACATAGTCGCCGTTGTGTCGTCGAATATCCGATACAGTTGGTAATTCGTCATTTTACAGCAGGTCAACACACATTATATTGTTACAGCCTTGGAATAATTTGCCAGCCAGTACGGACAATTCGGTTTAAGTTACCGCTGTATTCGGCCAGTCTATGTGAATCCTTTCTAAAATGAATTTTCACGAACGTTCGCTGTTAGAAACGCACCAAGCTATGAAGTGGTACTTCTTATCAGGTTCAATCCCTTCGACAATTTTTTACTTCATATCAAACAAAAAAAAAAAAACAAACAACAACCCATAATGTCCCACTGCTGGGCTCGGGTCTCCTCTCAGAAGAGGGTTAAGGCCATACGTCCCCACGCTGGCCAAGTGCGGGTTGGGGACTGGCAAGAATACGTTGTGGCTACGTAAATCTTGCCGTTGGATGTTTTTAAGCCGCCCGAAGGCCTCCAACTAAGCTTCACGACTGTTATCGTATGATAACAACCGGGACCGACTGCTTAACGTGACCTCCGAATCACGGAACTTCATATCAAACATCGTACAAATATAAATTGCCTTTTAAATTGTTGGGCGTACAACTATCAAATTAGCAACTTTCCCCATAAGCTACCGTTAAAATTTATGATTAGGTATTTCATAATTATTTTAACTCTCTTTATACTAAAACGAAAACCTATGTATTTAACGACAACTAAAAGACAGAGAACTTACAACGAAATTAGTTTGAACATTATATTGTCAGATTATATTGTTAAATGTACGTTTTATAAAACAGCTACGTTCATAAATTCCTTATGTCTGTGTGAGCGTGAGCATTATGGAGAACGTAACGTAACATGTGGAAGTATTTCGTAAGCGTCATTCGTAAGTGTGTTTAGAAAACTTCTGAATTTAAAATATAACGCAAGATCATCACACACGTAATAGGTACGACGTCTGTACACTCGGATACAAGTTACCGAACTGTGTCAGCAACGATTTGTTTCCGGAATAGGTATAATGTCAAATTTATTCAAATAAGAGAAATATTACAAACAAGGTGGCGCTGTAGTATATGTGTGATACACCTTTCTATAGGCTTGCTGAGCTGATAAACAATAGTTGGTTGGTTAGTGGTTACATAACATATTTAGATGATCTATAGGTAGTTTTCTGGGTATAAATAACATCCATTATAATTTTTAAATGGCACGTCATCTTTTAATTAAATGCAGAGTCAATCAAAAGAAAAGTGATACTTTATATGATATATAAACTTAACATGGGGTCATCGACTTATCGGATACTTAGTCACCGCTTTCGCGCCGCAACTGAGTACAGTGACAGCCATATATCGCTTGTCATGATTCGAGACGTGAATCGCAACGAGAATCAAGTGTATATGATGCTAGTTGTTTTAAATGTACCAGTACTGTTGTATATAGTGTAAGCATAGTCCCATTACATTCTCAGCGCCATTGACTTTAATGTAAACATACAAAAAAGACCGAAAACCATTTATATGTGTATATATATACATAATGATTTGTAATAACCTACAGCCTTCCTTCGTAGGTGAGATTTCAAACACTAAAAGTATTGTTAAAATTGGTTAAGTCGATGCCGTGGCGTCTAGGGAAATAGGAACTAGGGAGGTTCGATGTAGAGACAACATCGATGTTAAGCAGAAAAACATCGATGTTTTGACATCAATATTTTGACGTCATTAATTTCAGTTTTACAACGATGTATCGATGTCGATAACATCGACACATTGTTATAAAACAGCAGAATTTTAAAAACTGTTAAAGAAAAACATCGCCAACCATCAAATAATGCATTAAATAATACATCGATGTTTGAATATATAGATGTAGTCGGCGCAAATAACACTTTCATAGATACGAGTTTCATAGTTCATAGTAATGATAACTTAAAAAAAAAGGTCATTCTGGGCTCTGTTATCCAAAAATAATTAACAAATTTTATTTGCACCGACGATATATTTAAACAAACCGATGTTTTTCTAACATCGATCATCTCTAAAACTCATTTTTATATAAATTCCTACATAATAACCTGTTATTTCTACAAAAAAAAGTTCTATGTGCATATATATTAAAAAAATTTAAGACAATTTATGTTATGTAGATAAATGAGCACTCATGAAAAAAACGTTAAACAGAGATGTAGGCTTTTTAATAACAGTTTTCTATATCACGTCGATAGCCGACAAGTATATTGTCCGCTTGATAGAAAGCGATTACCAACGGTATCTTCGGTATCGGATTACTGAAGATTTGGGAACAAAAAGCTTCAAGGTTTGAATGTACAGAGATTTCGATACTGTAAACAAAAACATTAAATAGTATCATCACAGGAGAATATTTCATATACATATACATCACATACACACATACCTAGCTATACGGTTGAGGTGACGTAATAGTCCGGTTTACTGAACTTTTATTTTATAACGTGCGTCGAGTTACAGTTGTTAGTATTATTGCTGATTAGATACAAAGACTTGATCGCAAATGAAAGATTCATAACATCATTGCAAATCTCACAAAGTAAAAAATAAGTCTGTCCAATTAATGTATGTACAAGCATACGTGTTTCTTTAGATGAATGTCATTATTAGAAATATTTTAACGGGTAGATTAAAATGTTTATTAGAATTTAAAATTTATTTACTCAAAGATCCTTAATGTAGACGAATACGAATTTTATCGTTAAAAGAGCTGTGATACTTGTAATTCTTAAAGTATAGAAATGTTTGTTTGAGGCATGAATGTAGTAAGCACCGAGAAGTTGCACCTCGGTATTGCTTAGTCTTTACTCATCTAAATTAAAAGGCCTAAGCATAAGTAACTGCTAAGTTCACAATTTGTATCGATCTGTTATAATTCCTAAATGTTCCCTAAATATGCTTGCTAATCCCGAATTCCTGTCATCGTAATCATAATCGCTCTGCCCCCCTAAAGTGCTATATCAGCAATTTAGGGCATAACCACTCTTCAGTCAGTTGCTATCTCCCATCCTAGACGGTTGTCTTAGAAATCGTAATTTCCATTTCTTGTAATTTCTAATTCATAATTTAAATAATAAAAATGTGTGTAATTTAGAATTCAATTTATAGTTTGTATTATTTTTAAAAATCCAAATTCTGTAATCCGTGTAACAGATCGTTTAATTTTAGTTGCTAGACTGTCAATATCTGCTTATCATTTACACCTATCATTTACAAAATAACGCTCTTGTGTTTTTAATAATGGATATTAAATACATAATAAAAAATATAGCGTCATTTTAAAGTTTAATACTTAAGTTAACTTTGTTGTAGTAGGCCAAAAACTTCTTACTAAGGTAAGGTCTATGTCCAGAACAGTGGACTTTCAAAGGCTGTTGATTTTATGTGATCTCTATTACGTGTCTGAAAGTCTATAAGGGTTTTTATCATGGTCATTTTAGATTGTTATTTTCGAATTGGGTAACTGTTAAAAGCTAGTTTTAAAGATAAACGAAATAGGCGGTCAATATCTTTCAACTTAAGTCTTGGGATTAACTAGCTTTAGCTCTCGGAAACTGTTAACAAATTATACAAATAACATGTACAAAAAACTTTTAGTTTCAGAATAAATCACAATTAAAATCTAATGAAGGTACGTATATATTATTAATGTTTTAAATCCAGTAAAAGGTTAGCTATCAAATAAAAAGTTTTGTCACAATAACTGTAACAACTTTTTTTATGTTAAAATTTTAGAGAGTAACTTCAATACAAACTAGGCCTCATTATTCGTACCTTGGTATTATTCCTTATCCAAATAAATCACTTCATATTCAAGGCTATATCTGAACTTATGAATTACTTTTTGAATTATTTAAATCGGACATACCATTTAAAAGTTATGAGGAGTAGAAGTCTAAACCGTTTACTACGACATCGTTTAGAACAACATATCAGTTATATTGACCGAAATCAAAGGTCTCGACTGAATACTATTAGACCAACTAATAAAAACACCGCTTTTTACGGCATTGCTTATTACAACATACATATTAAAGCGACTACATTTAACCCATATTTTCGGAGAATTATATCTATTAGAACGATAGAACGACCAGCTGTTATTATAAACATTTAAATAGGTATCACAGTATCCAAATCTGGCACACTATAGTAATTAAGACTGCGAATGTAAACAAAAACGTGTCGAGTCTAGGGTTTATTGTACTTCTCAGTAACCAAATTCCTTCTTTTCCCATTTCTCTTCAGTTAATTTTTAGCTTACCTGAACACACGACACAACAAAACATACACATAAAATAAAAAACACATTGTTGATTTATTTGTGAAACTTATAACATGTCGCAAAGAAAAATAAAACAAATTATTGTAGAAGAAAAATCGCGTATCATAGCTTGAGAGCGCAGCGGATAATGGTGTGTGTATCACACTCGACAATTTCATCCATTTGGAAGGAGAGAAAAAATTCAAACACGTTTTGAGAACAGTTTATAGAAAATGAAACGAGCAAGAATAACGAACGAATATTGAGGAAGCTTTGTTATAGTGGTATAAATATCAAAGGACCAATCATGTGTTAAAAAAATGGACCAATTCTTCAACAAAAAGTAAACAATTAGAAGGTGAGGTATCGTGCAAAATGTAATGAAAACTACTGTTAATTAAATTAAGAAAAAAATATGAAATAAAAATTATCTTTTAATATTCTATTTTTTATCAAGCTCAGACACGAAGTTGAAGTGAGTAGGGTATGAGTTTTACGTGTGAATCTATGTGTTGTAATCTCTGTAGGTTCTTGCGGCATCATAGCTCCTTTTAAATTTTTGGTTAAATACCTACCTATGTCTGCCCTTGTTAATCCGGGCTGGCTATTAGTACATAAAAAAAGCAACCAAATAATGTATATTTCTATGTGCAAGGTTATAAAAATCATACTTTTCCCTTTTTACGAATCAGTAATATAATCTAACTATAGTCAACCGCAACACTAAGCAAAAGAGGTAAGTGATATAACGACATTTTCGGGGAACGCTAAAAGCCTTGACATTTCATGATGTTATTGTTATGTATATTGTAACAATACGTACGCGCCAGACACATTTATAATCGTCAGTCAATATGCGTATATCCGTAAATTGGATAAATAATGTAAATAGGAGTTTTGAAATGGGTTCGTCGTGTATGAGAATAAAAAACAACAGGGTTGGATATATGTGAAAGCGTTATGCTAAGCCGCGCAGGTGTGTTTGCACTTACTACGTTTCCAATTTTTCAAGAAAATAAAATGTATTTATAAAACTCTTGACTAATTTAGTCGTTTGTTTTTACAAATGGTGTTATTTCAAAAATATGAAATAAATAATAAGCAAGTTGTTTTATAATTTATGAATTTACATTAACGTGTTTAATTCCAAAAACTAAATATAGAGATGGTTGTGTGTGGGCGAAGTTTTTGGGGTATACCAGAAACTTGTCTAGAACGGATTTTTTTAAGAAGTTGTTAAAGAAGTAATTCACGGTGTCACTAGCCAACAAATTTTATACATACAATAATTAATTAGTTCAACTTAGCATTTTAACAATAGAAAGTTGTTCGACTAGTGTTGAAAGTTGAGATGATAAGGAGCGTATGACTGATTAAAAATGTACGAACGTATTATCATGAAGTATTTAATCAAACACTAGCTGCCAAAAATCTGGCATTTTTGACGTTGATAGAGTTACATCAAGAAAGATATAACATAAAACTAATCACAAATCTAACGTGAAATTCAGAAACGACAAAATACTATGTAATACAAAGAAACAGTTTCGAGTAATTGGCAATAATTGTGGAAGGTCGACGGCAGCCAGTTGAAGAAAGTCCACGGTCACCTCCTAGCATAAGATTCCGAATACGGAAACTCGAATTGCGTACGATTAATTCAGCTGAGCCATAATAATTAGATAATACGTCAAGAGTAAGGTGCTATTGTCTTGCAAGTTTTAATAAATTATTTGCTCACGTTACAGGTATATTATGTAATAGAACTAAATTAATGTTGTTAAATAAAAATGAGTAGTTAGCCTCCACGAGCTCAATAAGCTCATGGAGGGTATAAATACTGAAAACCACCATATAAACCCCTAAGTTATAACTTCAACAATATCTAACCGCATCTTTAAAGCTGACAATGCAGCTCAAAATAGCACCTCAATACAATAGGTATTAAATACCGCAAAAGATTAAAAGCTGGTCATGGAGAATATAATTATGAAAATATTTTAGTGCATCAATTGGTTAATATTGATAATCGAAAAAAAATACATTAAAAGATGGGCGTGGTTAGGTGTTTCTAACAAAGCGTCGGATAATGGATGAAAGTTTGCTATTGAGTGTCTAGCACACCCAACAACTTTTAACTACCGACTGGATCGTGAATCTAAACCATTTAGAGACTACTCGAACACGCAAGTATTTTTGCAAAATCGGCAAGTTCGGCTGTTTGAGTTTTGATTGGATCCGTCCGGGTTTGAACAAGTTTAGACACCACGCCGATAGCATAATATTGTCATAACAAATAACTTATAATATTTGTTGGTTTTAAAAAAAATAAGCAGATTTCTGTGATTTTTATTAAACATGTGCTATGAAAAGACACTACTATACATGTATCTGTCTGATCATAATTAAAGTTTTTGTTTTAAACTAGCTTTTCGCTGGCAACGTAGTATTTAATATATTATACTAAAAAGAAAAGGTAGAAGTATAATATGAAATACAGTGAATGGACTTTTTTAAAATTAAATAATAGGTCGTAGGTTCACTTATTTATTCAAATAACTGTCTCTTGACTCGAATATCCAATCTAATATAGTTTGACGTGATACTTTAATAGAAACCTAGAATTTATTACCATAATTATTCTATATATTTTAACTAGACTTAAGTACATTCAGCTATTTCCCAGAAAACTTATAAAGTGTTCTCCTACATATGCATATTTAAAATAAAAAGGCGAAAAAGTCTATAAAGGCGAAAGTCTATCAAGAAAGAACCGGCGTTCTACTTTCCCTAATGTCACAAAAGCAAAATAACCACACTGTCCACTATTTATTTTCTTTTTGACAGTTTGATAAGGAGTGGAAGTGCAACGTTTCAGCATGAATAGATCGGGCTTGATGGGAGTGATACCACGGGCCTCACAGAAACCGGTGTGAAACACCGCGTGAGTAAGAATACCGGAGGCACATCCCCTAAGGCTGGCAACGCACTTGTGACGCCACTGGTGTTGCAGGTGTCTATGGGCGGCGGTAATCGCTTACCATCAGACGATATATCTGCTCGTTTGCCGCCTATTCCATAAAAGACAAATTTGTGACTTAATCACTTTTGACATTACTCATGTAAAGTTACAAAAAAATATAGCTATCGCATAATAAACTGCTTTCGATTTATTTATGTATACAAATCTGTATTAAATATAATTATCATTAAACAATAAACCATGACTTAAACTTGATTTTTTACCACAGCAACCAACCAGCAACGATTATCTCTATGTCTGAAATATTCCTGTTTTGCTTGCACGATGCCCGCCGAAAACCATTAAGAATTTAGTAATTCGTATCTCGTCGAATTTCGCTTTCAAAATCTAAAGGATTTATCAACTTGAAATTTTTTAAAAAAAGTTGAGAAAATTTTAAAAAGTTAGTAAGCAGTAAGCTTTGTAAAGAAATGATTAAAATAAAGAAAATGCGAGTAAGCTCGAACAAGCCTAGTAAGTTGGGTTAACAAAAATGAATAATTTACTATTAAAATCGTCCGCTCTAACAGTTTTTAGTGTTAATAAACAAGTTTCTAGCCTTGTCTAAAAGAATGTTAGATCAAGCGGATTGTAAGAAATAACTTTTTAAAACAAATATTTTATAATCTCGTTTAGATCTATGCTTTCGAGGTTTCTCTAATTTAATAGATAAAAAGCAAGCCGCACAGCTGGCATTGTAAAGTTTAATGAATGTTAACATCGAGGCGAACCTACGAAAAGGCAGCCATTTTGTTATAACTCGACTCGAGAAGCCCGTGGTATTCACTTCTGCTTTAATGAATGTGTATTTTCATTCTATATCTACTTGTACTGGTATTTACTTGAGAATATAAGGTAAACTTATGGTCTTGTGTGTAGTGGTTAGGGATTCTTACTTTGATGTCAGAAATCATGGGTTCGATATCCACCCTAGACAATAGATTCGTAACAATGGCCTAGGTGACATAGGTTTTATACACCCTTTTTAAGTTTTTACGTAATTGAGATATACTTTTTAAACTGTTCTTGTCTATAATGCGTTATAGAAATAAAGTAAGAATATATGTATAGAAAAATATAAGGGACTTTCTTCTCTTCTGAAAGAAGGCTTTGGCCTATTATACCTCGTTGGCCAGACGTTTCTCTATAGGGTTTGTTTCAATTTTTTCTTGTCTTGCGTAGTTTGCTAGGGTGCATAAAATACTAAAAAAAAATATTATGAAATAATATTATTAATATTACATTATATTACGTATTTTCATGATATAACAAACAAAAAAAGGGTGTCGTCAACATCCATGGGATAAATATGGGTGGTGACGTAACCACACGACGAGATTCTCTATACTGTTTTTTTTTATATTTAAGCTGCCAAAATGACTCTGCCCTGCCTGATGGAAAGCATGCGCAGAATCCAAGAGTGGTGGTCACCATCCTCAATGCGAAAAAGAACAATGCAGCATGGTGACCCACACTATGGCGGCCTGGTGAGTTGCTTTTTCACGCCCCGCTTAAAGGACTCGGGATCATAGTGGGAAGGAAACACGTGCGCTGGTAGTGAGTTCCAGGTTTTGACCGCTCGGCACAGGAAGGAAGCACCGAAGCGATGAGTACGAGAACCTATGTCTTCCACTTTAAAGCGGTGACTTCTAAGGCCGGCACGTGTTGTTCTGTAGAGGAAGGGTGAGGGGGGGATCAATTGGAAGAGCTCTTCAGAACACTCACCATGGTAAAGGCGATAGAGGACTGCCAAGGAGGCGATATCTCTACGCAACTTCTTCGGCTTCGGGACTATCGATAATACGGATTGCTCGCCGCTGCAGCGTGTATACAATAGTGTGTATTGCTAGCCTTAGGCTTTATAAAAAG
Source organism: Hyphantria cunea (assembly GCA_003709505.1). Lineage (NCBI taxonomy): Eukaryota > Metazoa > Arthropoda > Insecta > Lepidoptera > Erebidae > Hyphantria > Hyphantria cunea. The sequence continues at coordinate 335,875 of PKRV01000123.1, forward strand.
ATATTCCTGCTTCGTGATATAGATTTTTTTCAGGAAAAGCAAAAAAGAAAATAGACACACAGACATGGGATGTAGTTTTTTTCCAGTAAAATCTTGCTCAATGCAAAATTTACACTCTCAAAATCGTGGATAAATTACCGCATACATTACCTATAGTGGTACTTTTTAGTTTCCACACTGAAACATTCATGAATAGTTGTTTTAATTGTTTTAATCCTTTCTAATTAAACTAAATCAGGTGCGTATCTATTTTGTGGATATTGGCTGAGCGAGATGTACGTTATTATCGCTTGAAGAACCTTCCAATTTTGAGCAGGCGCCCTACGACTGCCAGCAAACAAAGTTCCAATAATTAGAAAGAGAATTATTAATCGACTCCGTACTATTAAAGAAGATATAGATAACTCTCACTCTAAAGAATATGAAAGGGAAACATGGATCCCTATTGTTGTTAGAATTTTACCCCACCATGACCAACACCATAATGTCCACATGGGCAGAAGAAATACTATTACAATAAGTTATATAATAGAAAAAATAATTAATTTTACTCGATAACAGTTCAATCTCAGTGAAGAGAAGAAAAAGATCAAAGATGGGTTCCATCTTTCTCCTTGAACATTATGTGTACACACTCTCTTTACCGTTTCTACAATACCGATTTTTACTGAAATAAATACCGATTATATTATATATTATATATATACCGATTTTTAATGAAATTAATTTTTTTTGGATTATGACAAGCTCATTTTATAGAACTTAACAAATCATCTCAGCTTTAGTTAATATTTATAATTGTATATTCATAATAATATATATTGTTTTATTATTGTACATGTTTTGAAATTAATAAAAGGTAAACTTACTTGACATCCTCAATCTTGGGGTATGTGCATATCCTGAGTGTTTTTGTATTCGAACCGACGGCGTAAAGCTTGCCATTTGGATGGAACTCGGCGCACCTTACAGCTTGAAGATCTTCCAGTACTGTGACGGGTTTGAAAGTCGGCCTTGATCCATTAACTTCAGCTCCTACACCCACATTACTTGGAGCTGACAGAGGCACACCCTGGTGACCGCCATTTCTGTTTTGAGCCTGCAACAAATTATTCTAAAGTAAAGTACGTAATTTTTCCCAAAGCAATCAATTCAATAATAACGTGCGATGTTTTGGAAGAATTTAAAATGAGAATTACATATAAATATGTTGACCTTGTTCATCTAAAACACTTCTAACGTTAGTAAATTTAATGTAAAGATGAGTAAAGCAGAATCGCAATAATATATACAGTCGTTGCCTTTATGACGAGTCAATGTATTAAGAAAAGATTTCTCAAGCTCATGAAACAGGAAATTATCAAATAAATTATAAAATATGTCAGGGATTTATTCATATTACATTAGTTTTAAATGGTGTTTTAAAAGAACGTGAGTTCACAATGTATTTTTAAATGATTTCAAAAGACACATAACTAACATCTTCCTACGATTGCCCTACCCATAAAAACTAATATCGCCTACATTTTAGTAATACAAAACCTAAAAATAAATATAAAAAGTCATAAATTTCATTTTTAGTAAATAATATAGAAATATATTTGGGACTAGTGATAGTGTTTGAATACACTTCTGTAAACTGAGTGTCCTTATTTAGTTATTTTAATGACATTGAAAACACGTTATTCCGTCTGATTTCAAATTATAGTATCAGTAGAAACTAATAGCGGTAGAACATTTTAGCGATCTCATCGCGGTGAAATTCGGGCAGGTGGTCAATACAGTGTCGTCACAGACGATGACGTACATTCTACGTTCCTGCTTAAATCATGACGCAGCCATTTAACTATATTTAAGATACATGTCTGTAGAATGTCATTTACAATTACCTCAATACCATATTAGTCAAATTCAACATGTCCACGCCACATACATAAACATGAGTAATATAAGTAAGGTCAACATGGTTGAAAAAAAATATATTAAAAACAGAAACAAAAAAGGTAAGGTATGCATATGTAAAAAGAAGTTATGTCATGAGGTCATGACATAACAATAAATGAAAACAACACCGAGTTGGCTTTGAGAATATCTAACACACTGGTTTGTTTGTGTTGGTTGCCGAAACGGTGCGAGATGTTATGAACTAAGTGTAAATTGTCGAATTGTATACAAAATAAACGAGTCTCAATGAAGTCAAGAATGTTTGGCATAACCGAGCGTGGTAACTAGACCAGATTGTATTGAATAGGTAGATAAGGCAGGTCACGAGTTGCAAGATGGCCTACTAGGAACCACTTTGTTAACATACGACTATGCTACCTGCCTGACCGATAACAAAAATTAGGCACTCATTACAGGTTGCGCAATGTTTACAATATTATTTATCATGTTACACCTACTGTAAATAAAAACTCTTTATCTATATCGAGTGAAAATCACGAATTGTTTCACAGCGCAAACTAATAAATAACATAAGTTTTCTCACAGAAATCGATTATTTTACTGTTTGCCTTTTTTGTTCAACCTATATAAAATAAGCTTAGTTGAGAGACATAAAAAAGTGATATCAGAGACCAAAGTATAAATTTGAAGTCACGCCGACAGACACGCATTTGAATCTCGTTTGAAACGGTTCGAATTTGGTAATTGGTGTAGCTTTTCGTTTCATTGTTGCACAGGTCGGCGCGAACACGTTTTAATAGAAAGTATACTTTATTGCATTTTTCGTACGGATTTGTTTACACATTTATCAAAGTAAAAAACTATAGCGATTCCTGAGAAATAATATAATCAGGCTCATTACTTGAAATGTATATTTTGTCTTAGTAACACGCACTTAAATATTTATATGTTAACATTTGTAATTGTTTTATGTCTCAGCAAAGAAATATTAATTTTACGACGAATGAATGAATTGTAGAATACATTTAAGAGGAACTTTCATTGGAATAAAGAAAGCGTAAAAATCTCAAGTCATGGACCAATAAAAATTGTACCTATGTTATAACGTTTCTAAATAAACTTTATTAGTATTATTAATAGATGGTTTGTAGCCATTATGACGTATACACGTAGTATACTGTTATTTACAGTTGATAATGATAACTATTTTAAAATCTAGTATATGCCTATCTAATAAATTTATACAAGTTGAATCACGCAGTTACGCAATTAAATGTATTTAACGATTTCCGTATTATCGTTGAAACTACATCTGGTAATATAGATATTTGCAATTAAAATTTACGAGAAAATCTTGTCTAATCAATATATTGGTTTAATACATAATGATCATGTTTACATAAATAAAATATACATTTTTGCCTTTCTGCGAACCATTAATAATGTTGATCAACTTCTTTATGTAGTGACGTATTTGTTATTAGAACATCATTGGTAAAGATCAGTTTCTATAAAATATATAAACTAACTGTATTTTTATACTATCGATAGGTTTGTGTCTAGAAAACTTGTCTATAGTATAAAAATACGGTTACTTTATAAAATCTAAATAGATTATTCATATCCTGTAGAAAAGGTATCATTGTGAAGTCAATTTTCATTGATATTTACTTTAATCTACAGCAATGGCCTATAAAAACTAGTATAATAAACATATTTATAATAAACAATAAACTACAGTACAATAAAATTTAATTAGCTCCAGAATGCCAGAAACCTAGGGACAGGAATATGTTATACCTAAAAAAAGAGATTAAATCACAAACTAGCTGAAGTATTGCCTGTAAATCACTAGTGTTCTCAGACCCTAACTACTATCACGACACCCCAAGTACCAACGAAATCATTATTATATAGACTAATAATTCCGTAAATCTTACATAACAAGGCGCATCATTACGAAATGAATTTAATGAAGCAATAACTGTCCTACAATAGACTTCACACTCGCATTGCAAAAGGCGTTCTGGTCATAGACTAAACTAGTTGTGGGTTATGAGATATCCTAAATTCGCTAGAGTACGTATAAAACGATATCGAAGCATAACCACGATGTCTGTGTATACGCTCTCGTATAAAAACAAGTATTGAACATCCGTTACACACGCAGGACGGAGTGTTGCGGTTCAACGGAGCTGAACGGGCTCTGACGAGGCGTCGATGCTCCGTTCCTATTCCCATAACACTCGGCCGACAAAGTTTATATACCATACCTATATATCTATCATTATAAATCCTATCACGTTCGCAAAAGCACCATACATACAAATTATTCACTTCGCTTAGCATCAAGAAGATAATCATGTAGATTTAAGAGCTTAGAAAGTGCGCATAAATACATATCAAACTTCACTTACAGTTAAACACTATGGTTAAATTAATTCTATGTCGTTGATGTTGTTCTGTACATAACACAACTGCTCAAATACAGTAGTTTCAACAACTGTCACGATAGAAAGTTAGTTTAATTACCTGAAAGGCAGAAATCCGTTTGGGTGGCAGTAACTGCGGTGGTCTATCGACTAAGTTTTCCATTGAGTGTCTTGTGAGGAATCCTTGCTGTTGAAAAGTTGTATTTGTTTTGTATGATGAACGATTAAATTTTGTAGCTGGTGCCACGATACGGTTCCCATTTTCGTCGTCATCTTCCCATTCAGTCACCACTTCAGTACGTACATCTTCTAGAGAGCGCGAGCGGCTGCATGGGCATGCAGCTGACGGAGACGGGTTTGGGTTTCTTATTTGGCGAGGATGATCACGTGCACCATACAAATCAGCATGACCAATAGGCGTAGGAGCACCCGTAGAACGATAACTCGGCGATAAGAAGTAATAATCCCGCGATTTATTACTATATGCACTCATACCGGAGAAATCCGAATAAGTAGACCCTTTAGAGGAGGACGTTTTAAAGTTCCTTAAATCCATTGGATCTGGCGGTCGAAAATAAAAGTTTGGCTGTGCCTGTCGGGAAAGCGGAGGCCACGGTCTGAACGGTGCGTCAATATAATGAGCCGGTTTGGACTTCATGTCAAAACGTAATAGATCATCCGAGCGCGGCGGTGTCGGCTCCGTGCGGATGTGGTCGAGGAAACTGCGCTACTGTTGTCACGGGCGACGAGCGACCTGCGCCGGCCCACCACCAATGTTGCACACAGACCACAGTCAACGCACGTTAGACAGAGATGCGAACAGAGAGAAAGGCGCGCAAACGTTCCACTCGATCCGTTGAATGCGAATACAAGTGAAAGGGGTAGCCCGTGCACGGTGAACGTGCGTTGAGTGCTCTCGGGTAATGCTCGCGAGCACACCTTGCAGATATCTCTTCTTACACATTCTCTCATGTAATACAGTGTTTTTAGAACACCAATAAATTGTACCTAGAGTTTGACATTAACAACTCGGTGCGAATATATTATGCGACAAATGCTTCTTTATATAACAAGCGAGCTAAATAAGATAATATGACAATGATACCGAATTTATAGCATTATTTTGTAACTAAGAAAAAAATATCGATCACGGAAATTCATTTAGGTAGTTAATGCTTACGACACTTGTCGGAAAGAATTGTTTTTAAAACGCAACTTTTAGAAAGAGCGCGTATTGTACACGCGCGCATGCAACTTTCGCTTCTTTCTTACGCCTGACTAGTTGTTTAAAACCTTGGTACAGCAGATCATTTCGTAATATTTGATTAGGAATCTTTGGCGCGTTTTCATTGTTGAAAATAAGAGTATGGATGAACATAAATCATATAATGTACACGTAAGCACCCACGCTAAGTCTAGAATAACATAGGAAAATTCAACCATTTTATTAGTCACCTTATTTGTGTTCAAGTAACTTAAGGCTGTACCATATAGAGATGATAATAATAAACAAATTTATGTCAGAAGAAACTCATCACAATCTTAATTTCAACCTACGCGTGAAAAATACATAATTAGAAACATATTTAGGGACTGTGTGAGCGAAGATCTTATAATTAATATAACGCACAAACATGAAACGTAATTGATTATATTCATTATGATAATGTATTACAAAAACGATAAACGGAATGTGTTAAATGCGAACAGACCTTATACGTATAGCCTTGTATAGGTTTTCCCTCTATTATTTATCATAAGGAACCTATTCTACTTTGTATTGTATTTTTTACTATGAGAATGAAATACTGCTACAATAAATCTTGTTATTGAACCCTATCATCACACAATGAAATACACAGTAACGTGTGCTTGTCAGATAGAATACCGTCATGGTAAGAACTTGGTTCTTATAAACAATATTTCAATGTACTAACAAGTAGTAACAAGTACCTATAGCGAAATCACAGTTTCTTCTGGTTTAACAACAAATTAGCTTAATAAACGAAACAATAATCTACGATAAGGAATACCTTGGTAAAAATTGCGTAAATTTAACAATTTTTATGTTACAAGAACCTGCGCTAGTGCCCATGACTTTACAATGAGTCACAGACTTCACAATGAAGATCCTTTTGCGATGTATTGTGAGGAAAGCAACATTGGCACGACTAACGATACAAACATACGTTAAACCTGAATCATCAGTAGTTAGTATAGTTACCCACGTTTTGGTCGGGTAATCAATTAAAATTTATTGAATGATTAATTGGGAATTGTCACAGGTTAAACTGTTTAATTACAGAAGTATCAAGTTCCTGTTAAATTAAAATTCATTACGGCAGTTTTCAATAATCTATATCCAGTGTTTACTAGTTATTTTTCATTTATCTGACAAAAATCAAAAGAACAAAGTTGATCCTGCATTTCAATGGAAGTATTGAATCGTGAAAAAAAATAGAAATCTCCAGTTTTAACTAAAGATTAATTAAAAACGACTGTAAGGTAGCTCAAGATTAAGTCACTACACACACTCCTAGGGTCGTTTATTGATGAGTAGAATTTATTTCATTGATTTATTTAATTAGATTACGTTATTAATATAGAACTATTAAACTATGCTTATAAATCTAGGAATTAATCTACTGACAATGCATTAAAAGCGACATACTAAATTGGATTCTAATAAACGATTATCTAATTCAGTTTCCCAATGTCACAAGATATTCGAATTGACGTCATCTCTCACTAACAATAAAAGTTAGCAGGTATAAAAAAAATCGGATTTTTTAAATTCTTTGGTATCCTGGTTAACTGTTGTTAAAAGTTAAATGGCAATTTTTAATTTCTTGTTCAACATAGAAGTTAAATATTGCAGTGTCGTGCGAGATAAAATGTAAATATTGTCGTGAATTAGTCGTGGCGGGTGGCAGTTGGCGGCGTCATGTCCATTTATGGCTGTATAGGTCAGCGCGAACGACGCTCAATACGAACGGTCTTATCCGCGGGCCATGTAGAGTGACCGAGGGATGTATATCACAAAATATGCATGTATAATTTGATTTTTTTTAAATGTGCAATGATGGATATTTTTTCAAATTAATTGCAAGTTAAAGCGTTTAATTCTTTAATTACATAAAAAAACTATTAGTAACAATGTCGTAAGTGGTAAGAATTGGTTAATTTTTAAAATTTTGTGGACTGTGTCTTACGAGGCTCTAAAGGCAGAAGTAGTCCAAGTACGTAGGTACTTGGATTACTTCTACTCTCTTGCAGGTCTTGATCGCTACCTAAAACGGGTCTTTTTTCGCCTTATTGTAACAATAACAATAAGGCGAAAAAAGACCCGTTTTATCCGTGCTGTTAATTTTATAACAGCCATTGTTTGTTAGTAATTCAAATGTACTGAGTAGCTATTCCAGGAAGAAAGAATTTATCTGTGATCTTGTTATGTTACATAAATCAAGTGCATAGCTCTAGGTATATTAACTTACAAAAATGTGAGCAGTAATATGTCATATTGCACTTAAAGAAACAATTGACGGTCATAAAACTATGATCTTATTTACATTCAAATAATGTACAGGCGCTTTTTTTTACTTCAACAACCAATGATGAGATCATGATGAGTACATACGACGTCAAATCAAGAAAGAGTAGTGTTTAAAACAGTAAGTTACAGTCTCTAATAAATTACCTTATGATTTCCATTCGAGAATCTGTCGTCATGCACTAGCGACGATACTGAATTAGTTCGGTCAGAGTCCCAAGTACTGTGCCACCCATCTAAAGAGTCCGTTGAAGATTTTGTTGTATTGATGGAACTTTTCCTGGACAATGTAAGTGTTGAACCAACATAGTCACGTTTCATTTCTCTGACACCGTTGCTTGATATAGAATCTCGCCTGTTGTAATTAATAATATTGTTTTTGCTTAAGTTAGGGAATGATCCCATGGAGTGACGTTTATTATGATTTTGAAGTCTATGCGTGGGGCTTGGTGTGTCACGACGAGGCGGCGTCATGGAGGGGCTGTGTCGCTCACGGCGCAGGATACTTGGAAAAGTTGAAGGGTGTTCCAACTCTCGCGCTGGCGAACCCGACAAGCCCAGTGAGTCACGACGCCTGTTTTACCATATTATTCATGTTAAAAGATAACCGTTGATAAATTAAATTTAATAATAATGTTATTAGAAATACCTGATGATAAGGCCGTTTGTAGGTGAAACTGACTCCCTATAATATCCAGGTGTAGATTCTCTACTGTGAAGATAAAGTGACGACCTATACGGCGTACTGCAACGGCCATGTACTTCACATCGAGGGTCATGTTCGACGACAGAGCTGACGATCGGAGAGTGCCGTCCCTCCTCATCCAAATTCATATTTCCAAACATAGAGTCCAATTGGCGCATCGCCATTGCTTTCTTAACCGCAGTCATCTTTACCGGAGGTCACCACTTACTCCGTACGATATATTTTTAATTCACAATTCGAGGCAACAATATTTAAGAAGTTCGATCGAGCGTATCGCGTAAGAATGAATAAATTAAGTGACATGTATGTCTCCTAGGTATGCCGCGTTGCGACTGGACTGAGCGGACGGCATTGTGCGCAGAACGCTTACCGATGACTCACAAGAGGCATGCGCGCGAGCAATGAGACCACGATTATTGTCGTGTCCTACAATTATATAGTAGATATAAATATAGGTGACAAAGAGGTAAATAATGAACCAATAGGTACTTGAAGACAACCATCATAATAAACAAGGACCAAGTGACATGTAGGCGTAACTTCAAGTTCACATGAAGGTCTTTTGTTACCTGCTACATTTAAACACGTTCAACTTGGTAATGAAAATGGGATCCTAAAAACCATTCCGTGATCAAATACTTGATCCGTTAATTAAATGATCTCTCGTAATCATCGACATGTGTGTATATCCAATTAGCTAAAATTATACTACCACTTGCTTTATGAGTCCCAATATAATCAACTCGATTCACAGACGTAGCTTATAAAGTTAATTTGCCTATTATACGGTTCCTTAAACGGGTACAAATTTCTCACTTAATATGATAGGTTAATAAATTGGGTATAATAATCGTATTACTAAAAACTTATGTAAGCGAGCCCTACGTCCTCAGTTTTATTTTACCAAACACAGCTGTGCTGAGGCAAAAGTGGGTCAAAAGGTTGCATAGACATTCTCTACACAGACCTCTTACAGTTATTCAAATATTCAAGTACCAAATACATGTAAGATACCAGCAATTTTAACCAAAATAATTTTCATACCGGGTCAAATGAACTATGACAAACTATTCTTATGTTTTTTTTTTCAAAATATTATGTCATTCACAAAACAATCTATTGATCCCACTGGAAGTAAATAAGTAATAGAAATTTATTTTAGACACAGAACACCGTTTGAAATAGGTAGGTACTTTTAGTTGTCTACCATCAAAGTTGGTTTCGGAGCGTAGGCCCAAAGTGGATAGTTGATATCATCTTTAAAGGTTGGTAAGATTTAAAATTGCTTGATAACTTTTCTAAAAACCGGCAAAGTGCGAGTGGCTCGCATTGAGCGAGTTTCGTTTGATTAACTGCGATAGTAACAACGCATTGAAGGAACAAACTTGGGAGACTTATTTTTTTTTAAATTATGAGCCTGCAGAAGTGACTACTCCAATGGAAAGCATGAGCAGAAGAGTAATGTGATTGTAGACAATACAGCATAATGACCCACACTATGGAGGCTTATTGAAATGCTTCTGCATCATTGGACATACAATAAGGTTTTTCTATAATATATCAGTTAAAAAATTTGTTTTTTAATATTATTGACACATTTTCCAACAATTAAGTGCACGTCACTTAGACCTAAGTATATAACCCTGAGTAATCCTAGAAATAAACCCTATCATTTAATATGTTTCACTGAGCTTTATGCATTTTTTCTTGTTTGGTCCTAAAGATCTAAGCACTAAATCCAAATTTAAAATTCATTTTTGTGAAGCGTACCCCGTTTTACTTAATCCCATAAAAGTTTCGTACGTACGGAACCCTTGTAAAACCATCATTCGCAGCTCATAAATCTAACAGATAACAGAATATACTCAGAAAGATACGATATACATATTTTGGGTATAGGCATCGTGAAGCCCCTATATGCGCAGAAGCTATAAAAAGGTCATAAACATGATTTGCTGACTTTGCAGTTTTATAAGACATCCACAAGTGCGAATGTGATCCTTCGCAATAATTTTATTAGTGTAGGTACAATTATATATTCGAATAAAATAAAAAACAAAATTTATTTTTGATTATGTATGGCCTTAACCGACGTATGGACTTAACTCTCTCCTGAGGGGAGACCCGAGCCTAGCAGTGAAACATTATGGTTTGTTGATGATATTATCGATTTTTGAAGAACAACATAGGCTAATCTATTCCTCGATAACCAAATTGCACGCGGGCGAACCAACAGGCAAAAGTAAATAGTATTTTATGCTAATGTTAGTAAGATTAAGTAAATATACTTGATTTAGGGTATAATAAAATAGGAGATGATAAAATCAGAGAGACACATTACACTTGAAATAGGTATGATATTACTATAGGCGCCTGGCTATGGTATCATATTTTTCTGCCGTTAGTTACAATATCCCAATTGTTATGTGTATTTGTTTCTTCTTTTATTTATACTCATCGGTTCGAGCTAATAGGGATATTCTCTTTTTTATGATATAGGTCGCAAACGAGCAGACGTATCGCCTGATGGTATGCGATTACCGCAGCCCATAGACACACGCAACACCAGTAGCGTCATAAGTGCGTTGCCGGCCTTTTAAGAAGGAATATTGATCCTCTTTTCTTGAAGTTTTGAAGGTCGTATTGGTCCGGGAATACCGCAGGCGACAGTTCATTCCACAGTTTTGTTGTGCGAGGCAGAAAGTTCCTCGAAAATCGCACAGTTGTGCTGTCTGAACTGAACTGAACTGCCAACCATCTGATGGGGATGAAATTAGAATATGAATCAACCCGAACAATTTCCCGGAGCACACCCCATGGTAAATGCGGTAGAAGATGCACAATGAAGCCATATCTCTACGCAGCGCCAAAGAGTTTATTTTTCAATAATTAATTAATGGATTTAATTAAAGCGTATAATTTAATATATTATCTATATCTAGAACACAACGTATTTTGTACGTTAAAGAAAAAACAACTTGACAGTTTGAGATTCACATATAATGCAGAAATAGCATGAAATCAATACTTTCTATTTTAGTACTTTATTTTATGTATGTCCCTGCCAAAATGACTCTATTCTGCCTGATGGAAAGCATAAGCAGAATCCAAGAGTGGACCATACTCAATGCAGCATGGTGAACCACGCCATGGCGGCCAAGTAACGCTTTAGCATCATTGGGTCTCCAGTCTCGCACTCACCAATGAAACACGACAGCACGACCGTTGTCATATTTCGGTGGTCTTCTGTACGATGGTAGTACGACCCCCGGTCGAGCCGGCCCGTTTCTAATCTCTAATCTCTTTCGACAAGTGTTTACAAATACACATATCTTCTGAGACGTAAAAACTATCCTAAATTACTCCTTATTTCATCAAGTAAAGTTCCGTCTAAATCGGTAAAGAGCTTCTAGATCTTAGCCAGAACATACACAGTAAGACAAAATTGTAAATAGTTTTTTTGATGTAAGTACCGTATATCTTTTCATATATATTTGGTGAAAAGCTCTTAATTTGAAATTATAAACAAAACTTCTATTTTATTTATATGTGTAGATGTAGAGATATAATCCAGTACGGAATAATAGTTATTTAGTTATGTAGTTACTCCCTGTATACTTAAACTTGCTTCGACTTGATTTTTATGTTTCATCTGGAGTTGTATTATAAATATTGACCTCGAAACGACTTTGAAGCCTAGAGGCAGGTATATCAAGTTTTTGTTTATTGCGGTTGTTAAAAGAATGTATATCACTTTTTTACATAACTTTATCTTCAAAAGTAAAAATCTGGTTCCCATTTTAGTTATTTAATTTTCTGTCGCCGTGAATCACAATTACCTCAACACAAACGTCGTGCAGCAAAGAAACTATACGAAATTTCGATGATCTTTTCACCTCAGTAGGATTTTATACGACAATACCTTTACTATGAAAACAAGCGAAATATACTCTGGTGTCTCAATATTTCTTTTTCTTTATCAGAGTAGTTTCATCTAGTCATAAAAAAAATCATGCCTCTTCATATAGTATAGTAGGTTTGTCTTTTATAAAAATATAACTAAAAATTGGAAGATAGGATCTTCCTATCTTTTAAAGTGATACTAGAAATGCGAATACAATAAATTAGACTAGTATGAATAAAAGAATAAGAAAGATTTTAAAGAATTTATATGTTAAATTTATTGACACATGATGTAAAATGAGATCTAATAAACAAAGACCCTCATGCGACATAAACAGGGGTTAAAATAATTTAATAAAAACATCCTTTATTCAAGGTTTTATTTACTTTGTCACCATCAACAGTCTTTAACATTCCAATGCTGGACATAAACCTGTCCTCAAAAAGGAGGTTTAGTCTGCTATACTAGGATGGTAAGGGTTTTTACTGGATTTGTTTTGGTTTTCTTTCTATTTTATATTTGCAGTGATGTTGTCTTGTGCAGTTTGTTCCCCTAGTTATCTCATACAACGACACCTACAAAATGAATAGGGGTGTTGACTCCGTTATCTTAATTCGTGGACACATATGCATTTTTAACTGGCTTGCTTTAAAAACCCCTTATTTATTTATTATCATAATAATATTAATAGCTATTGGTAACTAATGGTATTCAAGTAAAACCGATTGTATTAGTAGCCGACCCCAAATCTTGGGAAAAGGCTAGGAAGATGATGAATTATTTTATTTATTCAAGATAATTGTGTACAACAATTTGAGACCTAACCTCTCGAACTAGGTAATTTAAATAGTATGCTAGATTCTAAAATCTTAACCTACACTTTTGGTAACATTTGCAAATATCAACGTCCTAACGTTTTAAAGTGCGCCTGTGTTTTCGACAGGCAAGCATGACGGATGTCGCGGTTAAGTCGGGCATAACATTTGGATTTGATCTATTTCTACTAAAAATTAGAAATGTAATATTCCTTCGAACATAGTATAACTTATTATAACATTTTAAAGTAACATTTCGTTTTAGTTTTCTACTACAAATACGCAGCATTTAAGCACAATTTAGCTTGCGGATTCGACATAGCTAGTTAAATAGTTTTGATCATAATTTTTATTGTTACAAAATTATACCAGTTACGCCGCCTACCTTTTTAACATGTTTATAACAAGATACGTCAAGCTCAACGATGATAATTATTTCTACTCCTACACAATTTCATTACCGGGAATCAAACCTTACTCATCATTATGTCAGAGACTAAATTACATTTAGTAATTCCATGACGCGATTAATCTGGGTCTGTAAATATTTAAAAAAGAACTTATTTATAGTGCAATCCTGTTTTGAGTTTCATCTAATGCCCTTTCAATTAGTTCGGTATTTACGAGTTATTAAGTGAGGTATTTGTGATATTTATGTAATCATATTTAGAAAATAAGTAGGAAGCAAAAGAAGTGTGTCAGGATCGTAGTTTGTGGACATTAATTGTCTCTGGCAAACCCTCTGGGAAATAGGCGTGGCGTTACGTATGTATTTATATTATATTAGTATCATAATCTGAGGTAGTAAATATCTTGATTATATAACAAATCAACTTTTTTACTCTTCCATTGTGACTCTAGCACAAAAGCATACCCGTACCCACACACCGACACCGATTCTCATCAATTTGTATAAATAAGTACCTCTTGCATTTATTATGTCGTTTAGTAATGTCGCACAATGTAATAGATCTGTATTTTAACCCGAAATTGTTTTGTATCTAACTTCTAAAAAGATTTGATTAGAATTAGATATAAAAAAAAAGTACAAATATTAAGGTGCGTTTAAGAAGGGCTCGTAACTAATCTATCGAATTGAGTATGTCAACAAACTGCGAAGTTAAATAATCCTATCCAAGATATGGATGGGGACTGTTTCTTAACACATTGAGACGTCTCCATGGCTCGGAAACCACGTTAAGCCGTCGGTTTTGGTTACCATATGAACGTCTTTAGCAAACGTTACGGGAGGTGTTAGTCTTTAAAAAAATTTAGAGGGCCATCTTCCAAAAGAAGTTCAAGCAGACACACAGACAGAATACATCACGGTAGAAAGATTTACGTACATATTTAAAAAACCAGCGACGACATACTATAAAATAGGATTTGTTAGAGAATTTAAAAACAAAAGAAATTTCGAATTTGAATTCTACGGAAAGGACATTCTGTGAAAGGCACATTTTGCGACCTTTAGGTATTTGCCGAAATTCGTTTTGCGACCAAGCCGTTTCAGTCCACCATTAAAATCGAAAATCCAGTAAATATCAACAACTTAAGGTAATCCTGCATTTATAATATTTACCCTATATCAATGCGGGTTTTATGTGTATGAACTGGACGCGAAATAATCGAATCCAGTATATTTGAAGGTCGCAATCAGAAATGAGTAACAAATAAGAACGGTCTGTACGTTTATATCGAACTAATAAATAATATACAAACTAAGTAGATATAGACAAGCTAGTAGGCGTCTGGTCACATTAAAATATTGTGATTTATAATTATGCCATATTACGTCATATATATATTTACAATTTACAGTTCTGTGGATTTTAAACTTTAAAGTACACGAAGGTGTGCATTCTTTACACCTCATAGATTAAAAATCTTGCAGTTCGTAATTCTAAGACTATTTGTCACTTTCGTTCTACTACTGTTACAATCGAAAATTTTGTTTTATTTTTTTTTTCTTTTGCTATTTTAAGCGTTTTTATTATTTTGCTTCTCTTTATTGAATACACTCGATTCGAACTTTCATAAATTTAAATGGCGATTTAAATGAGTTCTTGTTTCTATAAATAGCCGGCTAAATATTAAGATGGCAGACATGTCTATATTTATGGATAAGATATGACAAATAAGACATTAACTAAACATAAATGTTTGTTTACGAAAGTTAGCATGGTCGTATAAGAATTCGGTGTTTGACACGGATCGGGTGTCGCCGGATAAGTAATAGAAGTAACATCCGCAACAACAAATACTACGTAAAACAATTCATAATAGTTTTAAATTACTTGACGACTTATAAAAGATTTAAGTAAGTACCTTACTTTATCCCAAAAAATTCCCCCTTTTAATGTGACGCAAAAAAATTACGAAATAATTTTCTTTTATATTCTTATTTTTACTTATTAGTGCTATGTGTTTTGAATATGTATCAACAACAAAAATCTTATTAAATGCACAGATTTCTTTTGTTTATTTCTTTTACACTTCCGTGATTCTAAGATGGCGTAGATTTTTTGAGAATGTAAGTGGCTTTGAAAATAAAATGTTGGGTTAAGACATTTAAAAAAAAATTGATGAAAGTTTATTATTATTACTGTCAAGTTATAATATTACTGCGTATTTATCTTCGACAACCGCAGATAAATAAATCAAGGACATTCCACAAACTCAATCCATAGTGCATAATGTAACAGCATACATATATGCATGACAATAATTTTTAGTTACATTACCATTTATTAGTATGTATAACAATCTAAATTAAGAGACAATCAATGCAACCGATGCATAAACTGCAGGATTGATGGGTTTGATGTCATGCTCAAAGATTCAGTACCTTTTTTACGCATTAACAAAATGCTTAAATAAATATTACAATATTTAAGATTGCTTGACACAATTTATTTGAGAGATATGTTAAATTATCTATATTAATATTATAAATAGGTAAAGTTTCTAACTTTGTTTGTATGGCTGTAGGAAGTGCTGATACGATCGTGAAAATTATTTCACTAATAGAAAGCGAAACTGGCCATATTTTATTATAATAAAACAAAAAAATCAATTGAAAATATTAGTATTTGTAAACCAAGTAGAAGGAAAGCGGGCGGTTAACGCCCAACGCAGTGTGCACAGGTCGGCTAGTCTGTCATATACGCTATCCAAAACTTATATGTAACCGGTAAAATAAGGCCTTATTTACCATGTTATCTTTGAGTATTAACGAGAACATTTACGACTGGCAACACCTATGTTTGGCTACATTTCATTCAAAATGAAAGTATATTTTTGAGATAACAAACTGTATCGTAAACGTAATAACAGTTACATAAAACTTAAAGTAGATGCATTATTTTACTCTACTAATAATTTACTTTTTAATTAACTAAATAGTTTTGCACAATGCTTATCAATGCTAAACATCCCACAAATTAAATATTTAGGTAGACGCAACGCTAATGTTGCTGTACAAAGGCGATAGCAAATATTACTGACTGCTAATAATGCCACAACTTCATGTTATAATTCGAAAACGTGTAAGTGTATAATACATTAACTCAAAAATTAACAAAACCTTTTCCCTCTGAAATATTACGAGGAAAATAGGGGTCAACCAGAATCTCATGACAATTCAGTTTAAGGTTTGTTAATCTAAGACTTTAGTTATTTGCAATAGGTATTAAAATGTTGAAAAACTCTCAAGTGAAAAACTTTTTTGACTTTGAATGTACAAAATTTGTAAAATGTCATATAAAGAAAGTAAAAAATGATAATGAGATTGATGATTTGTCAACTCATCATTTATTTTCTACTAGCAATTTAATTCGATTCGATTTCAGTCACGGAGACTGTATGACAATTTACGTTTTAATTATTGTTTAAATCCTTTATATATAACATCCGTCCGTATTCTTAATTTTAATAAAATTATTCAGAAGTTTAGCACGGACAAAACTAATTTATTATTATTGTAGATAAAACTATATAATATCTTTCAACCAACTATAACACGCAACTTTGTGATAAATATTAAACAAAAACTATTACACACTTATTTATGGTGATTTATTTTCTTAGATTCTGATGCACCATCATATGGGCTGAAATGTGCTAAAATATGAATAATAATAATCAAAGTAAATCAGCAGACCACGCAAGGTGACTTATGTGACGAGTACATACTAAATGGACAACATAACTCAGAAATAGCAACAAAAAGTTGTGTAACCTAATGCTTAACGTATATGATGCAAATACACAAAAAAAATCTTTACCGCAAATACTCTACTTAATAATTGTTGCATAATATATAAATCGCCGTATGAATAAGTAATAAAACTGTCTAAATAATTGTAATACAAAAAATTATGATGCAATATGCGACTCATGTAAAAATTGTAACACTAACAGTTTAATAATATTTAAGGAATTAACTTCATTTTTTCTTTCGTAAAATGCCATTGGGTTAGGTTAGGGTTTGGCTTTGAACCCTCCCGTCTCAGGCGCAGGGTGGCACACCGTGGTGGTTTAGTGGGTAGTCTGGCGAGTCAGTCAGGAGTCCCACACAAAGTGAACCCCCTGTCCCCGCGGGGTGGGAGCGAAGTGCGTAAAGGCATTCCACCACAAAATAAAAACCCCGGATTCGAGGTTGTCGGCCTCCACGGAAGGAGGTCTACTGGTGGTCCCAGGAGTTGGCGGACCTCCGTGCGGCCTGTACTCGTGCCCCGAGGTCCTTCACCCGCAGCCGGCGGCGGCACCGCGGAGACGGCGAGGAGGGCCAGCTTTACGAGGAGTACCGCGAGGCGCGGAAAACTCTGAAGGTGGCCATTTGCCGCGCCAAAGACGAAAGTCGAAAGGAGATGCTGGAGGGTCTCGATCGTGACCCCTGGGGTCGTCCATATCGTGCGGTGCGTCAAAAACTCCGCACGGCGGGCCCCACGCTTACCGATACATAACTTTGCCTTTTTGCTTCCCATAAACTAAAATAACAAAACTATAATAATTAAAAAAAAACTACAATATGATAATGTTTACATGAAGATTTCTGACCCAAAAATTTCTCACACAAGACGGTGCTAATTATTAATTAAAAAACCATAAACTAATTAAGTAATTACTCTGCAATTTTATAGAAAGTACGTAAGTAAATATTTGCATATCTTATAATTCTTGTTCAAATATCGAATAATTATACAAAAATATATCTTTAAAACATGGTACTCTTGTATCCCCACTGTATACGTGAGTGCAATACTATGTCTTTAATAGGTATCGTTAACAGCCTTTAACACCAATGCTGGACGTAGGCCTCTGCATAGAGATAGGTCTCTGTCACAGCAATAGTAGATAAAACTTGTCGATCCCAAAAACCATTACTATAATATATCATGGATTCAGGGTTAATGCTACTTTAAGGGACTTTACACCATATAACGAGACTTGTCATCCTCATTATGTATATTAGGTTACGCTTAGTAGCTCTACGATGTAAAACTCAGTATATACGTACTATCGCGTGCGCTCCGGTGAAAGGCACCGTATATTATAATATGATAATTTGACATTTGATTATATAGTATTACGCAATTCTTAATGCCTTTGCTAGTGAAATCACAGCTCTAACATTTTTGCTAGCTATTAAATTTACGAGCTGCCATAAATTTGTACGTAGTACATTTTTGGTAATATTGAAATTATTCATGGTACTGAGATGTTGCAAACTTAACTTATTAGACACCTATAGAAGATCTATGTCGAAGAGCGCACAAATAGCGGCTGCTTCCATCCTACCTATTGATAAAACCCTGTCTTTTCATCTTTGAAAGTTGTGATTGTAATTTTCAATGTCAATAGTAGATATGAACTAAATATG
The DNA here is from genome assembly GCA_003709505.1 of Hyphantria cunea. Classification (NCBI taxonomy): domain Eukaryota; kingdom Metazoa; phylum Arthropoda; class Insecta; order Lepidoptera; family Erebidae; genus Hyphantria; species Hyphantria cunea. Next base: position 355,071 of record PKRV01000123.1, read on the forward strand.
AAATGAAATTTTTTATTTTGCAATCAGGTTAGAAGAACACTTTAGCACTTTAACCTTTTTTTAAACAAATGAGTTCGGCCTTCCCTAACTGGACTAGCCCCGAGAAGAAAGGACGAAACAAACTACAATCTATGTCTCTTTTTCATATTTAATTTTATTTGCAATAAATAAATATTTCGATGAGAGTCGATTCGCGTTATTCCACCAAATAAAAATAAAAAAACTTTAGTTATTTATGACAAAGTTTCAGTTAGACAAGAAATATTACAAGTTGGTATTAGGCACTAAATTATACAGACTAATGATTCATTATTACGCGTAAATAATAATTTCTAGAATGAAAAACATATACATATAGGGTTTTATATGTGTAACTTTAATAATATTATCTTTTGTTGCAGTACTTAAGAGTGAAAGCAATATTATTAGAAAAGGATATGCTTATATATGATGTGATTGCTACAGGTTCGGCGGGAAAGGAAACAAGAGCGAAAGCCAGAACTATCCGGTATAGAAGAAATGGTACTAGCGTTGCTCTTGAAGTAGCGGTCAGGTTGCCTAGTATTCTAACAGAGTCAGGCCTGCAACGGTGGAAAGACGTGTACTCTCATAACTGGAAAGTTAACAAGGCCCTCTCTGTCCAATTCTTTGTGGCTATCTAAGGCATCCAAAGCCTGTCGGGGTTCTAAAGTATACCAGAGCCCTTTACAATAATCTCACATGAGGCGAAACACTGTACAGTTTTAGTTGATTCAATTCCGACAAACCACCTCACCCTAAACTCAAATGACGGTATCACACAAAACAAAAAAGGAACTCCACTCTTAAGAATAATAATATATTTATGTATAAAATGAAACTCGGTTAAAAAAATACTGCATTTACAACTTAATTTATATTTACTCATCTACAACCCATAATGTCCCACTGCTGGGATCGGGTCTCCTCTCAGATGAGGGTTAAGGCCATACGTCCCCACGCTGACCAAGTGCGGGTTGGGGACTGGCAAGACAACGTTGTGGCTACGTAATCTTACCGTTGAATGTTTTTAAGCCGCCCAAAGGCCTCCAACTAAGCTTCACGACTGTTATCCTATGATAACAACCGGGACCAACTGCTTAACGTGACCTTCTGAATCACGGAGACGCTCATGGTAACATGCTACCAGCGGTCACCCATCCAGGTACTGACCGCGCCGTCGTTACTTATCCTGGTGATTATTTCCAATCACCGAGTGCAACTGAGCTATGAGCGCCTATATATTATATATTATATTTACTATTAAGTTGTAATTACTATTATCGACAACGTTTACTAGAATGCTTTATACTTCATTCCTCTTACAATCGCACTGTCCAAGCATGGCATTAATATTTTTTTTCTATGTATAATATGAATGTATTTACAAAAAAAGTATATATGTATTTATATCAGTTATCTAGCACCCATAACATAAGCTTTGCTTAGCTTGTGACTAGATGGCGTTGTGATAATGTGTACAAAATATTTATTTATTTCTTTACCGGTAAAAGTAGTACTTAGTTCGTCTTTATTCCCTGCTAATTCCTGTACTATAATCAAAAATATAATAATTTATTCCTTGCCTTTAGTTTCATTTATCTTAATTTAAAAAAAGGTTTATTTTCAAAACTATATTAGTTCTACAAATACAACTAATTACTTCAAGTTAAGCTACGTTGGACCTTATCATTTTAATACCTTACCAACTATTTAAATAAAGGCATAGTGTATATTTATTTAGAGTATTTTATAATTCTATACCATTGCTTAATAGCACAGCTTTTTGTACAACTATGGGTGTTTTCTATATATTATATGTATATATTTAATCTATATATAAATATATAATAATAAGGTAGGAATCTGTGCTATCTGCCAGCTGTTCAGACCTGACGTCTAAGAAGTGCTGACTGGTGGCAAAAAAGTATCGACAACCCTAATTGTGGATCTGTTTAATATAACATTTAATTTGGAACGACCCTCTTCTAAATAAACAAGCAACACATACCGACCACTCTTCTAGATTTTCTGATAAAAATGACATTGAAAACGGCTTTCGATAGTTTAATTCTAACTAATGCAGGTGCACCTCAAGGATGTTCTGACGTGAATTTTGTTTCTGCTTTTTAAATTAATTTTCAAACGTCCTTCAAGTGCCTACGGCCTTCGACATTATGTCCACTTTCGTCACTGGATGTGTGCACAAAGTACAAAATAAAATAATAATAATATATATTTGAACATCTATGTTGATTTGATATATTTTCTCATTAGGTGTATGAATAGTCAAGGACTTCAGCCTAAAAGTATTTAAATCCACACATCATATTGGTATCCATCTTATTCTATTCAATACGGATGTATATTTATAATACTGACATTACATTTTATAAAGAAAGAAACAATAATTTGAAAGGTTTTCTTGGTGTTGAATAAATAATGCGTAGCAATAATAAAGCAACATGTATAGAACAACATGACTGTTCAGTCTCGAGGTCGATTGTCTGTGAACGCCCAAAGAGGCATACCTGTTCTTCTAGGAGCTAGGCTCAACCAGCCAACATTCTCTGCTTTTACATTCTAGACCGAATCGAAGTCTAGAAGCTGAAACAAACCCTTTACAAATAGCAAAAACTCATAGTCACAACACACGCTATATAAGACGTAAATAAAATTGAAATATACATTCTATGTATTTCATATTGAAAAGAGAATAGCAGATAATGTACCGCTGGCAATATGTAGTGGATGATTATGAGATTTATATCGTTTAATAGTGAGTCATTTTCATGTTTTTATAACATTTTTAAGAACACTACTCTACTATATAATTTTATTTCTGCTCAAAAATTGTTTAGTATGTATTAACAAAACGTACTCCTGCATTTTCTAAACATGCCATGCCAGACAGTGAGGCCGAGCAGCAAAACGCGGCCTAAAACGAAGTGCAGGAGGACGAAGTGCAGGAGGACGAAGGCGAAGTGGACTGTTGAACCGGAACCGGCCCCTGAACCTGCTAGGGTGAACCTGGATCCCAGACTTACTGGCGTCATTAATAATCTACAGAAGAATTTTATTCCCGGGTCTCGCTTAACGAAAGCGAGACCCGGGAATAAAATTCTAAACGCCGACGGGATGTCACCATAGAAGACCAAGTTACTGAAACAGCTGTTGGCTAAGCGGCAAATCGAAGGGGGGGTACCATGTCTACTGGAAGGAGCTCGCCAAAAAGTTTAGCAGACCTTGTCAAGTGGAGAGTGTCCATCATGAGCTACCGATACTAACTTTGTAAAGTGCGTACGCCTTGGGCGTAGAGGTCTGTAGCGGAAGCCAGTCCACTCGTGTGTTTATGTTCTACAAGCTCCGGGCCAGCAATTCGCAGTATCTGACATCCACATCCTGCTGGATTCACAATCACACCATACTCGCCGGTGACTTTTATACAAAACATACGTCGTGGAACTCCAATACCATTTGCTCGGAAGCCGTCGCCTTCTAGACGATGCAGATCGGAACGCGTACCAAGTATTAGAACTAGAGGTTTCGACGGTTTACCCATACTGACACCCGACGACGTCAAGCAACTAACGACGGATCTCAGCGTGGCTCTACAGACCACGCTTTAACAGTCGAAGCAGCTCGAATCTAGGAAGCCCTTCCAGCTCCCCGCCCACATAGTGCCGATGTCTGACTATGAAGTCTCTGCCCCGTTGTCAACAAATGCAGCGAAGGCGTGGCAACGCACCATGGAACGAAACAGTGAGGTCTGGTCGGGCATAGACCACCTGTGTTGTCAACTCTCCGGGAAGTCTGCTCCATTTTACAACTCAAGAAAACTTCCTGGACGCACAGTTTCGACTGGACCTTGCCTATACTATGCAGCATGTAGAGGAAGCTCGACTCATAATTGGAACAACCAATAGCCCTGACCGAAGAGCCCGTCATCTTCTCCCCAGGTCAAATCCAACGGATGATTCTACGAACGCCCCTCCGCTACCGCGCCATCACGCTCCTACTGACAACGTCGAAGCTGTTCAGGAAACTGCTCCTGCTGCACATGATACCACACCTTCACGCGACGAACAGTTCGGTTTTCGAGGCGAACACTCCACGACACCAAATCGCGAGGGTACTGCAAGACATCGTTCGTTGCAGTCTTTCTCGATATGGACAAGGCGTTCGATTGCGTCTGGCACGTCGGCTTGCTATACGAACTGTCCACATCTGGTACTCCCCGTCGAGTAGTGAAGATCGAGACCACCTTTCTGCAAGACACGCTATTAATTGGCGGTTGAAAGCGCTGTTTCTACAGAGTGACCCAACTGTTCGCGCGTTTATTTCTGCGGCCCGTACTATTGTACGAACACCCTCGCATACGCCTCTCGCTTTGCGCGGAACAGGACGACCTCCAGGCATCGGTGCGTGGAGATCTTAGATGACATCGTAAGACGCCTGAGTACCAACCTGTTCGTGTGTGTCGACGGATCGGCAGACACAGAACAAATGATCTTGATTATCACAATATTTGTCCTGGTTGGAATCTAACCAGCGAGTAATCAGTCATTAACCTCTAAAACAACAGACCCGAGAAAATAAAACGTGTTCATTGGAAAAATAGTGATGTACCTCATCAGTATCATAAATATTGTGAATTATAGTGGCATCAAAAACAGAGTATACATAAAGTAAAACGTAAAGAAGTCCACATGTTAGCTAATGCAAAACATTAGGTAACTTGTTTTAAAATATGTGCATATAGTTGCGGTTTCGCAACGTAACGTCCACAAATATACGTTTAGTTTACTCTACACTTCAAAGAAATTTTTAGTACAATAACAAAACGATGATTGACATGAAATTATAAATAAAATAGTAATTAAACTAATTAATAGAGTTTTTTTGCATATTTTAGTAATTTTGCAATGTTAAAAGAATTACAAGCAGTACCAAATCCATCATTAGATATTTTTTTCTTCCTTCCTTCCTTCAACCGTGAACGGCTTTCGTGTTAAAAATCTAATAAAATTTTTATATTTTTTGCAAAAAATCAAAGCGGGGCCTATCCAGTTTGGTTTGCTAATCTCCAAGTTTTATTATAAAATCTATCATGTATAAATAATTCTCGTGTCACGTTGTCTCTCATGATGAATTCCGAAACGATCTAATCAAGTATTTTTTTCCAATGTGTGTTTCGCCGTCTTCCCTAAGATAGGATACTTAACATCACGCTTAAACAAATAGCAGCTGAGCAGAATTGAAATAAGACGCAAAATCACGTGGTTCAGCTTTATAAAAAGTATTTCTAAATAAATTGTATAGTGTAAAATAAAAATTTAAATACTAGTTATTAAACCCCAATTAATCAATAAAACGAAATTCTTTAATTTGCAGACGATACTAATAACTCACTATATTTTGAAGGTCAATTATAATAATAATAGGTTTTTGATTAATACGACCAATATTTTTTTCACATAAATACGATGGAAGTAAACAATGGAGAATACAAAAGACTGCTTGTATATGATTTTATATACCTTTACAGATATGAAATGTAAATGCAAAATAAAATCCCAAATAATCGGCCAAGTGCGAGCCGGACTCGCGCACGAAGGGTTCCGTACCCTTATCTATACATTTTAAACGTCTACCTGTTGCCGTTATCAATATCGAACAAAAACGATAAAAAAAACACGTTTGTTGTATGGGAGCCCCTCAAATATTTATTTTATTCTGTTTTTAATTTTCTATTTGTTGTTATATTGGCAACAGAAATACATCATTTCTGAAAATTTCAAGTGTAACTATCACGGTTCATAAGTTATAGCCTGCTGAGAGACGGACGACCAGCAACGACTTAGTAATAGGGTCCCGTTTTACCCTTTGATGCGGAACCCTAAAAAGACTAGTCAATCTAGTTCATGTGGCATATAGGCTCATGATTATAAATATGACGATATTTATAATCATGAGTATGGTGTAGGTAATTGCAGAAAACATTGCGCATATTGCTATTAAGAAACTACGTGCATACAGATTCCTTGAATTTTCTTAACTTTTGCGCTACTTAAACGTTTGAACATAAGCATCTAACACAGTATTATATAAATAGACCATCTTGCTCGTGAATGTTTTTTACCTTTTAAACTTAAATATGTTTCAGTGACAATCTGTAGAAATTTTGTCGACAATGCCTTTCACTATTTGGCTATTATTGTAAAAGCCAAATCTATTTTGGTAGTATTCGTCATGGTAAGCAATTTCGTGAAGTTCACAACGACATAAAAGGCAAGACGTGTATTGTTAATTCCGTGTTAAAAGCAATGGTCATCAAGGCTAAGGTCGTTTAACGCGGTTAACGTTACGAACAAAATATAAAAAAGGCTTACATTTTTTTGATCTCCCATCTCTGGTACCTCATTAATATTGTCGGTTTTCCTGAAAAACACAAAAGAATATATTAAACAAACAATGTGAAAACACTTCAGAACACAATTTAAATTTCAAGCACTAGTCATTTAAAACGGAAACAGTGAGTGTAGTTTACATATTACATTGTAATTTATCGGCTTGTTGGAGAAAACAGCAGTAACATGCCGACTAAACATTCAGAACGAATTACTTGCTCGCTCTAGCGATGAAAGTACACTATTCCGTAAGAAAATTATTGCCGTCTGCTACGTGGATGCATTGCATACGGTAATAATCCACTTATCTATTACATACTGCACATATCTTTTAAATCTTTGACTGTTTATTGTTCTTCATCATATCATAAAAAAATCCCTAAATAACAAGTAAGATAACGAAAAAACAAAAAGTAGGATTTTCTCATTTTTTTATTTACCTTATATAACCTTCGCGGCTTTGATCTGGCGTCACTTGTTGAGGAATCTTCACAGCTGCTGGGAAAGGTGATGCAGCGTCTCCAATCGACTCTGCCCTGAAAATACGTTAATAAGCAATTATTAAAGTATGCAAACACAATAAAACTAAGAAAATGTAAATGTTAATTAGATAAATATTTACATGTTTTGTTGTCTCAAGTCGGAGGAGCAAAGATTGCGGAGATAGTCGTCACACTCACGTTGCTTTTGAATCTGATATTCTTTTAAGAGTTCCCTCCTAAAGTCACCATCATTGCCAGGCAATATTGCCGTTTCAGTTTGTATTGGTACGCGTTCTGCAAGTGATGAACGTTCAGTAGAGGCTGCGGTATTAGATATCGATGTCGACGCGGAATAATCTTGCCCGCGATGCTCGGGAGTTGTAGCATTCGACGCACCAACACTACTAGTTTCATTAGTTTTTGTCGAGGCTGTAAATTCACTAATAGGTTTTAATGTACCGTCAATAGGTTTTAATGTCTCGTCTATCGTTTTCAAGGATTCGTTAAGTCCATTAAAAATGCTCTCTGCATTTTTGCTGTCAAACAATCGGTCGACTGATGTATTCATTAATTTGCTGCCTTTAATCCCGGTAAGATGAAATCCAGCGAAGCAAGAAGACGAAGGACCGTAATCAATAGCAGATAATGCCATTACGGCAGGATGTCTAGGCGCACCATCAGGAAGGGGCCGTAATGATCTAGTCATAGCATCGGCAGCCGAGCGGGGTCTTCTAAATGGCATGGCCAAATGAGGGAATGTACGTGGTTTGATTGGTGTGACGAGCATATGTTCCGTCCATGAAGTATGCAAAGAGGGGCGTTCTAATTTTTCAACGTCGACATTTAGCATTCTTTGTTCAAACGGTACGCTAAATGTCTCTGCTGGAATTGATTGCAACCAAGATAATAAGCTTAAATCAGATTCATCAAATCCAGATCCATCTAGAAGTCGTGAAAAATTCACTTCATTTGATTGTGCTTCCTTAGACCCCGTAGCTTTCGCTTGGCAGTAGTTAACGCAAGACTCGTACAATATTCCCTTAATAAGCAACTGCATCAAACGATCATTCTTCGCACATTTAGAGACAGTTCCACTGGATTTCTTGTCACAAGGAAGGAAATGTTCTACCAGGGGATATACCTCCCGGAAGCACTGGACTCTCGCATTACTAGGATTCCATTTCTTAAACTGGGCGTGATCAGTAATACTTGGTAAAGTTAACAATAAACATAGATTCGAGTATTCTTCTTTCGAAGGAGCTAGCTTTTCTAAATCACTAAGAACTTTTACTACTTCATCAACTATATTTTCAACATTATTATAAGCTTTTATTTCAGATCTTATACACAATAGTTCTATATATTTATGCCTTAAGATGGCGTAATTAAATTTGTCAGCTTCAAAAGCTTTAAGGGCGCTCAGTGGTTGAATAAATTCTAGTACATCATCCCATTGTCCGTCAAGGATAAGTTGACGTAGAAATAAAACGTCATCGGCGTAATTTCCGTTGATGACGCCTGTTTCACGCTCGAGCGATAATTGTGTAATGTGCAGGTCACGGTTGTGTAGAAATTCTAGGGACAGCCGCACTACGTCATCCTCGCGTAGGTTTAGGTGGGTAGATGGCATTCTGCTAACTAAATATCTTTTATCTGGAACAAATATAAATGAGAACGTTACTGTGTTTGTTGACAGCAAAAACGTTTTGGCTAAATATGGATCGGAACCTAATGTAGGTGTAACATGAGCTATAAAAAGTTTATGAATATATGTATGTTAATGGTCGCTAGCTACACGTCTTCAATGAGGAGTATCAATTACAATCCAAAACTAAAAAATAGGAGTGATAAACACACAGATCGATAGCAAATAGCCTTCATAATTCGTCTCATTTATTACAAATTTAAATGGCGATTTACGTAATGTAGTACCAACTCAATAGTATAAACTTTATAATATTATTATTACCCTCTACGAAAACTATTCGTTTGACTTTTCGTTTGGATAAGTTTGGGATGACGAAAATAGATACAGTTATAAAAATTTGTAAATAAACAGCATTATGTTGTGTACATAAAATAAAGGTATTATGCAGGATAATGGTAATTAATCATTCGTCTATAGAGAAAATATTCGAATATAAACTTTAAATAGAAGAAATAATTTACTCGTTATTAAGCAACTTTCTTATTATTTCTATGTGGATGCAATCTTTGAAACCATTCAAGGCTTTATTATTTAGCTTGCAAGAAACTTAATACAAGAACTTGTGACGTCTGTCATTTATATGTTATATAAATATTATAAACCTGAAGAGCTTGTTTCTTTCTTTTTTTCAGTTGAACACAGTAATCTCAGGAACTGCTGGTTATTGAACTTGATATTGCGAAAACAGGGAAAATTATTCTCTTTGAAAGCTTCCATTGCATGCGCTGCGTTAATGGTTAACAATTCACAAAAACAATGTATGAAAGAATTGTTCACTTTTAAATGTTCTACAAAAATCTATACTGCATATGTCTATCTTTTAAGGGTGGCTCAATATAACCACTTTTATGGTAAATAAATTTGTTCACGCTGCATAATATCACGCTACGGGCAATAGGAGATGCAGACGAGCCTGCACATTCGCCATTGAATTTAGAGATGCCATGATTCTGGGGCCAGGGAACGACTGTCTGCAAGAATGTCTAATTCTAAGTTTATTTAAGTATATTAAAAGCAATTGACAAAATTGATTCATGACCCACCATTAGCTTATTAAAATGGGTCACGTTTCAAGTTTGTCGATCGTTCATCTAAACTTGCTACATTCCTCGTTACACTTCAAAGCTAATAAAATACTAAGAACGCGCTATTAAACAAACTTATTCCCACCGTTGTTAGCCTTTTTACTAGTACCTTAAACTTCCCAACGAGATAGAGATTAAGTAATTACAAACCTGTTCTACACAACTTCCTATGCATTACTATTAGCACAAGTTTTAAACACTTGATTACACAAAAAAATACTTCAATGCTGGCAGCTGGCAGGAGCCGCATGCGAGAAGCCCAAAATCGATTAAAGTTGCGTGCAATATGAGAGGCCTATCTCCAGCACTGGACTGCCATAGGCCGATGATGAAGTCTAGAATATTATCTAATTGGCAGTTTTACTTGATTCGTCTTACTATTATAATCTTATCAACATATAAAAGAGATGAAGTGTTCTATGTTATCTTTCTAACAATACAGATAGCAATGCAGATTGATACTATATTTCTGAACTGATGTATTTTAATATTAGGCAAACAAGCAGATGAGTCACTTAATGTAAAGTGACTACCATCGCCCATGAACGATAAAAACACACGTTCTGTAAAAATATTTAATAGTGAAACATAGTTTAATTAAATTTTGATAAAAGACTAGAACTGTAGCACACTCTGAAACTATCTAATCAATTTCCACATTTTGTTTTAAATGTGTTTTGCTGGCGTCCATAATATAAGTTAGTTTACTTCATGCTTAGACAAATAGGAGCCGTTCATGATTGAAAAAGACACACAAGTTGCGTGGGTCAGCTAGTAAAACAGATTATTGCAACTAATTAGATTGTGAATGTGATCAATCGTGTCACTAGAAGGTTTCAACAATGGACACCTGCATTATGTTATTCAGATGCTAAAATCTCTGTGCTAAAAATCACAATCCAATTCGTACAATGCTACTGGTTGCATATTCAAGGACAATTCACCCTCAAACAGTGACTCTTGCTATATGGCGTTCTGGAGGTGTTATTACCCAGGCCAGGAATGTCAGACCAACTCTTATTATTGTCTATTACTACAAAGTTATATTCATTGACATTACTAAACTTCAAATTTGGACTGTCTAGAAATAACACCCAAAGGAGATATAACATATATAGTATACACAATCTATCTATCTATCTATCTAATAATCCTCATGACCTACTTGGAAACACGCTTTTGCAGTAGGCAACTCTTCAGGAAACAATCAAACAAAGGACAATAGTACTGCCTGGTGTATCTCATGGTATGGATTGTTTTTGTATTTAGTTTAATACATTTAAATTCCCAGATTTTTACAATATTGCATTAAAAAGTTAATTTACTTTTTAGATTACAGTGAAATACATGGATCACAAATGAGTTGTCATTATTGTCAACAAGAAGGTGTATTAAAATATCTTTAAATTAAAATCATTCATGCGCTATTTTCTTGACCCATCAATAAAAGGTTGCTCTTTTACTAAATTTACCAGTAAGGTCATTTATAAATATCAATTCAAATTTTTCATCTTGTTTATGTAATATATATTTAGATGTATTCCAATTACCTGTCTCAATCTTGTGTGTCAGCACTTTGCGAATTAGTATTTTTAAGTTGTTAGGCATTTATTACTAGGCCTACAATCTATACTTATACTATATTTGTAAAAATAACTGTCTGTCCTGCCTTTACAGCCAAACCGCTGCACCGATTTCAATGAAATTTGGCATATACATAGACTATTGCTTGCTGCAATAACCGACAAACACACGAGCAGAGCTGAATGCAAAAGCTAGTACTTACTTTTTTAAATAGTGGAGAGTAAATTTCTAAGTCATCCTTTTAATACTGAACATAAACATTTAATGAAATCAATAAGGATTAAATAATTATGACTACACGGTTGGCCTAGTGGTTTCAGTGGTCGCCACGCCGCTTCCTACTGCGCCAAGTGTTGTGGGTTCAAATCCTACATGGGACAACACTTTGTGCGATCCATAAATTGTTGTTCTAAGTCTGGGTGTACTTTGTGTCCGTTTCATGTATGTTTGTAAAGATCCCCGCGACACAGGAATGTATATTCCTAATGCGGGAGTTGTCTTTTTTAAAAGAAAGAAAAAGAAGAAAAAGAAAAAAATTAATATATTTATTTATTTAATCTTCATGCAATTACATTGCAAAAGGCGGACTTAATGCCATGGGCATTATCTTCAGTCAACCTTTAGGTGGTGCAGAGCTACGTGTAGTAGGTGTATTTTTGAAGCAAGTGAAATTTATTGTTTGGATTGTGCAAGGTTGTTCAAGGTACATGAAGATATCATTATATAACATAAATGTCATAAATACAATCTTCGCATACACACATATGCATACATATGCCTACCCATATATATATATATATATACATACACACATACATACATCCAATATATACTTATACAAACATATACATATAGTTATATATACATTCCCACACACACATAAATACACACATACATATACATACATTCATATAAGCATAATGTTTCAAAACCTCTTTTCTAAGGTCTATGTCCAAGCATAGACTATCAAAGGCTATTGATGTGTGATGCTACATGATACGGATTAAAGAGTATGATTATGAAAAACATTGGCATTAGTCAGTCCTAACTCCAAAAAGTAAGTATTGGTGTTGCAAGGTATCCATGGGCAGCGGTAATCTCTTACCATCAATTAATATGTCTGTTCATAAAAAAAACAAAGTGGTAAAAAGCTAAAACTCATGGGATAGATACCTACCTATCAGATCTCATAGCACATTATGGCTTTGTGAGAATACACCTGAAGCTTAATAAATGGTCTTAAGATCATATTAACAATCATGATAACACTTTTATATTATTAGTATAGAGGTATTCATTTTAATCAAAAAAATACTGCCTCAGTGTGGTAGTGGTAGCTATTGCTACGCTTGCTGGCCTCCAGTCCAATTCCCAGGTCAGACTAAATGTTTCTATGACTGCAAAGTTTTATTTGGGAGATTGGGTGTTTTCTACGTATTTAATATGCATGTGTTTAACTACCACCATATCTAACTCGAGAATGACATAAGTTGTCTAAATACATTTTTTCCAACTTTTTACTTCTATGTAGACCATGTCAAATTAGTTTTATTACTGTTGCAAAATTGCTTAAACAATCTTCCTCATTCTTATATAAGCTAATAAAACTTTTAGCAAGTTACTTAAACACCTAGATATTTAGTAAAGATAAGGTTTCTTTACCAAATATCTAGGTGTTTAAGTAAACAAACTTTCAAATTGAAAAAACTTGTATGTGGAAATTCTATTCCATCATTTCTAACGACAGAAAAACAAGTCTATTAATCTGAATTGGCCTAAACTTATGTTTAATACTTGCAGAGCTGAATACATCAAATTTTAACTAGACACATTTATATTACCTATCCCCTAGTTTCATCAAAAAGATGGGGATGTATTGATATGTATAGATTGTTGAGAATATTAGTTAATTCTAAGAAGAAAATGAAGCCAAAAAGTTTTCATAACCAGTCTTTATTTTAATCACTATCAATCAAGTTAAGGAATGTGAAAACCTATAAGATACATACTTGATTCTAATTTAAAATGATGATTTATTTATTACAATACTTTCACAGAAGTTATGCTTGTGTGCTTAATTAATTCCCCTGAGAGGGGAAAGCCTGGGGAATTCTTGGTGTGTGAAGTTATTGGTGCATCTCTGGCATAGTTTATGACAGGCTGTAGGCTTCCCACAGAAATGTTTATTCCGCGTAAAATCGACAGCCAGGCATTTACTAACGTTACACAATATTTTGACAGCATTAATCTTACCGAAACATTACTACACACTAAACAGCCATTTTAAAACCGAGACTGAAAACAACATCCACCTACGCAAGCCTGACACACTCATAAGAGCCCTAAACGCGTATTTTGTAATTTATATTCAAAGAATTAATAACTTTGTATGTAGTCAACGAATCAAAACAAGATTTTTTACAGTTACAAAAAGACAGCTACAAAGTATAAAAATAAAAACGTAGACAAAACAACATTACCTCTAATATCTCGAAGAGTTTGTCAATTAAACAACTAAACACAATAACTTAAAATCCTACATTTATATCATCAATTGCCTGAATATTCTTGTATATTATATTCAGTATAATCCACATTTTAAACGACAGAGAGAGCAAATCACAGATCAGAAAAGTATAAAAATTGTCTATGCTTGCGTCAATGACGTCTCAGTAACATCGAGGCACTGGCAAGCAAATAGCAATAGAGCTTTGAATAGTTTCTATTTATTTTTAACGTTTGGATACACCATTATTTCTAGCAAAGAACGAAACAAAACCAGCGGCTCATATTCCTTGATCATAATTACACAAACTAATGTATTTACTCATTTCACTGGCTGTTATCATGTTCTTTAATGAATAAAAATTAATAGTATATAATTGTCTAATGCTCTCATTACACCAAAGCACGACGAGTTGAAACTTGAAAACCTACTCTTTTATAATCTTTTATAGAAAAGGAGGTGAAAAGGAAATTACAAACAGATGAGCATATTTTATTCTTTATTAGTCTAAAAAATAAACATGTCATTGTTCTACGATATTTACAGGCGCCCCCGAATACAGTTATTGACTTATAATAATGAAACTTACGCAGGCTGAAGTTAGCTGTCAGATGAGTAACAACATCGCATGTACTCGGTCTTCTGACGCTAATCCTTGGTCCGACACTCTCTAGGTCTGCTCTAAAACTCTCCAGCGAATTTTCCAGTTCTTCTTGGCTATCTCGGATGATAGCGATATCGTTTGCATTGAGCAGTTCTCCACGTTGCTCTTTTTTTTTATTGCTGTCAGATATTGCATGACAATATCAAAGAGTAGTGGGCTTAGACCTGGTGTACATCTACTCATAATCGGAATTCATTGCTTATTCCTGCTCGGCTCTTTATTTTAGTGCTGTCATCATGATATGTATCAGTATATGACGCTTACGTAGTATTCTGGCCCATTTTTTAATCGCAGATCGCCAGATCAGCTGTCGTGTTACCTGATGGAATGCCTTTTCGAGGTCAATAAAGGCCAGGTTTGTTTTCTTTTTTATTTGATGTTGATTGAGCCTCGATCCTGAAAATTATAAAGTCATATCATCATCATACTAATTATACAGTACATAACGTCACGCCTAATTACCAGAGAAATAGACAGAGCCGATTAATATCTGCTTACCATGGCTCTGACATAAATCTTTTGCTTCATCCGCATTCATCAATCACTGTATACAAGTTCGCCTCTTTTTGGTGCTTATCACATAGCCTTTTTTCAACGTGTATAGGTGAATATGACAAGGACTCACGAAAGTAATTTATAGAGTGACTGGAGGAAACACATTCGCTTTACAAAATAAATTTGAGATTCTTTTATAATGTGGTCAAACCATCGTAGTATTCCCTTGTAAATCTTTGTCACAACATCTTCGTTCAGTTTTCATGTCTGCAACGTTTCCTTAACACACTACATTCCTGACCGTCTTAACATTCATATCACTCATACTTTTTAGGAATTGTATCTATATAGCATTGTTTCTACTTTTGTGACACTTCAATCAACTTCTTCAGAATCTCTGGACCTGATTTTTTTAATGAAACGAGGATATGCAAATGAGGATATTCTTGAGAAGCACTTCGTCTTACTTCGTATAACCTCGGCTTGTCTCGGGCCGCCTCGGGAAACCTCCATTTGTTGTTGGTTTTCACACCGGAGTGTAGGCACTACTTGTAACTTCGAATCCTTTGACTCGGGTCAACACTATCCTTATTCGCCTAACCTCGTTCAATTTCGCGAACCGACAGCACATGCAAGTTGCCTGAAGCGAGCCGAGGTTGTACGAAGTAAGATGAAATGCCTCTTTACACTATCGTATTCGTCTACCCTCATTCAATTCACGAGTAGTGTGGAGGCTATATAACAGTTTAAAACTGATGTGTTACTGAGTCCCACTGTACACATATAACACAATGCGCAAATTTGTAAATCAGAAACGATGGAGTTTTTTAATTCTTTGCCACAAATAAAATTAACGTAAGTATGAAAACTATCGGCGCTATTGGTGTTTGACATAAATCAGACTATAATGAATATATACATGCATAAATTATAACAAAAAATATCAGAATTTTTATTCTTGGCTTAAAGTATTATGGCCAAAATATGTTTTTTTAAAAATTAAATCATGATTTACCATTTCGAAATTAACATGGCGAGTCCTTTAATTTGATACACATACAGAAGAAACCAACAAAAAAAAATTACTTTTTGCATAATGACATTTATCAATATCAACGACAATGATTAAGAGCTCGTCTTAACAATTTCTTGTAATGATCTTCGTGCTATCCATTATGACACCAAGTGACATTTATGAACGTTAAATTGAAGCTAAAGATAAAAATCATAGATCGACACCAACAGACGCCAGATGTACTCTATTGTCAAGGTGAATTAGCTGAAAACACCAAAATTCACTGCCTGCTGTGTCGATCCATAACTTCCAGTTTTCAAAGTGCGTAGGGCATTATGAGAAGAATACTGGAAAAGAAACTCATGGCCACTCTTTTTAAAAGTCAGATTTTTATGTTAGTTTTGGTGTAAATATCTAATGACGCCTGTTTGTCATTTACATAATCATTGATTGTATAGTAGGCTTTCTTAATAAGGTGATTTTTTACAGTTTGTTTGAATTTATCTACAGGAAAGTCAATTACATGGGTAGGAATTTTGTTGTAAAAACGTATACCATGGCCCTCGAACGAGTTATGTACTTTATGAAAACGATGATAGGGACCAACGAATTTAGACCTAGTTTTCTAATCAGCCTTTTAACTCACTTTCAAGGTCTATTAGACTTTTAAGACTTGCCAAGAGATGCCAAGTTGATTGTCCATGTCTGTGTGACACTGCCACTATGTCCATCCATGTACAAAATAGTTTAACAAGGCCAATTCCATCAATTGCATCGAATAGTAGGACGGGGGGCTGTGATATCTCCAAAACTGTTTACGAATGCGCTAGAAGACGTATTCAAGACTTTAAACTGTAACGGGCAAGACATCAATATAAACGGTGAATACATCTCGCTGTTAACGTTTTTTCGATGATATCGTAGTCATGGCAAAATTGCTGAAAGAGGTTCAAGAGTTGCAATACAGCCTAAATGAAGCCTGCCTAAGAATTGCTGTCCGATTGAACTTGAAGAAGAAGAAGATCGTGTACATGTACCATGATCTGGTCAATAGCTCCGGGACCAGATATTACAAAGGGCACGCCTCTCGATGTTGTCAAGAAATTTAACTGTCTCGGCCAATTAATGCAGTTAACCAACAGCAACAGCATTGTTTACCTGGCAGTTTACGTACAAATGTTTAATGTTGCCAGTTAGTGCTAGTATTTTAAATTCAGTCAGTCCTACGTTAAATATTTTCTTTTCGTAGAAGTTGCACAATAAATTACTGGCAATCACTTTATTCTTATAAAAATTTCATAACGTTATCTGTGAACAAAGCAAAAGTGGCGCCTCCCTAATGTCATTGCGGCGCCTATAAAAAGTAATCATCTATCTCTGGAGGACTTGAATGTCGTAATTTTGATTAGAAAAATTATATTTTTATCTAAAAAATGGACGAAGAAGGCGAAAATATCTTACTGGAAGAAAACTACTATCAGTTACTGAATGTTTCAAAAACGGTAAATATAAATCACGTGTACTTGATTCAATTGAACTAGAATCCTATACTATCAATATTATATAACGAAAACTATATCCTATTACTTGCAGCGTAACCCTAACTATTGCACCGGTGTTTTAAGTATGTCGTCAGGTTTGATTCATACATTTTATGATATAGGTACGATATAAAAGTATTTTGTAGGTTAGGAGTGGTACATTCGGCAATCCTGATTTTTTTCTGAATAAATGCAATTAATATATTTCTTTTTAGTTTTATTCGGTTCCCAAGTAAATTTCAATGATGAAGTCCTAACCGGAACGATATGATGTTCTAAATCATTTGAGGATTAGGATTTGAGGATTAGGATTAATTTTACAACTTTAAAACAATAGTATCAAACCCAGAAAAATGTCCTTATTTGTAGTATCTCATTGGATTAGGAAAGTGAATTAGGAGTGAAATACTGGATAACTTGACGGAAGTATCTTCTCATAGGCTTCTTTCTCATCTTAAAAATGATGTACCTGCTAAAATTGGCAGTTTGAATTTGTGGATATTGTTGTTCAATAATACCAGAAGAGCTCAAAAAACCTAGATAATATTTTGTTATAGGCATATTATATGGTATATAAAATGGTATTCACCACTATTCATTATGACAAAAATATCTGACACAGTTGGCATTAAAGCAAAATGAGCTATAAGCAAAGACTAGATAGTTAAATAATTATTATTTAGGATTCCTAGTGCTGCTAGTTACTTGAAAGGACTACAATATTTAATTACAAACATTATGTGCTCCAGTCAGCCAGACCTCCTTCAGCAGTGGATTAGCAATAAGTTGATATATATGTTATGTAGAATATCACCATTCATAAAGTGAGACAGAATACTCATTTTGTCCTCAACCAGGCACCACATGACATTTGTACATTTAACAAACATACCATATATGTTGTATGTGCACAAATGTAGAAAAACTTTGATGTGCATTAGAAAAAAAACCCTTAAATAAAAATCTTTTCTTTCTTTCATAATCAATTAAAAGGACAGCATTTACTATTTTCCAATTTGATTAAAGAATCCTAACTTTATGACTTATTGAAATATTTTGGTCTTTAGTGTTAAATGAAATATATATGGTGTGTTTGTTGGTAATTGCAGTAAAGAGTAGCCTATGCCCTCCCTCAAGAATCAAAGTATCTCCATGCCAAATTGCATTGAAATCAGTGTAGCTGTTTGGCGGTGGATGAGCAACAGACCGAGTTACTATGGCATTTAAAATATAATATGGATACCAGAAAATCATTTAGATATTTACTACCATAGAATATACTTTATTTTACACCACTAGTACAGTTCAATATTACATGAAGATATGTACCATGGGAGGAATGTAAAAGCAATCTCTTACAAGCTACTTGCGAATGAACTAGCTATTATGAAGCGATGGGGGTATTAAAGAAAAAATTGTAAATATGGGCACACCACCAAAATATAAATATTTACAATATGTAATATCTACAATATATTAACATAAAATCTTTTATTCATTTATAACTGTTGACAACAGAACACAGAAACAAACGAAACTGTGATCAATTCCCAAGAGATCCTTTCTCGCTTAGACTTACACAATTAATGATCTTACACACAACCAAGTCTAGTCAATTCATCCAAAAGATTTAATGCATATAAATCCTTAAAACTTACTTATGTCTTTCAAATAAGGTAGCATTTCACTTTCATATTATATTTGTGTGTGTAAACAGTGAATACCAAATACTTTCATGAAAAATATTTCTAATGCAGTTCATTCTGTGCAAAAAATTTAATATTTGTTTTTGTAGATTAGATTAAATTTTATATTTGTTTTTGTAGATTAGATCATTATGATTCAAGTACAATCGTTTTCAGAGTTACACAGAAGTGTTGGCCACTGGCTGGAGTGATTGCGCTTAAAGTTCTAGTGTGCTTGTAATGCCTATATTGCATTTCTATCTCTATTCTGTCTTTTTTATCATGTTCTTAAATGCTATCAGTCTAGAAATCTTTAACTAGATAATAAAGCTAATTATTTCAACTTAACTGGGCTTTAGAAGTAAGTAGGATTTGGCATACTCAGTGTCTTTGGCTTGATTCTAGTTCTGTGAGNCTTCGTTTGTTATCCAGCAGGGCGCATCGCGTGCAGGTGAGGTTGCAAGGGCGCGAAAGATTGTTGTTCGCCCCCATACACCCCTTGTAAGCTAATTTTCAGAAATAAATCTTTATTATTTATATTTATTTATAGATATATATATAGATTTCTGTTTAGAAAAGAGATTTACATAATGCACAACCTTATTCAGATATATTTATATTTGCAGGCAGCTCCTGAAGAAATAAACAGTGCATACCGCCGCTTCTCACGCATGTTTCATCCTGATAAACATACCACAGATCCAAACAAACAGAAATGGGCTGAACAGATATTTAACAAAGTGAAGGAAGCATATGAAGTACTTTCTGACTCACACAAAAGAGCTATTTATGATACATTAGGTAGGTAATGGCTTAAAAAATACCTCGGTGGTTATGTATTAGTTATAATACTCAATGCAAATTAATGTGTCAGGCGAAATGAAATTACGATAATTCTTCAAGTGCCTTTATAAGTGTGTGTAATGTACATAGTAAGTTTTATCAGGTATATGTGTGTGTTTAATACATAAATTACATATCAGTAAAATACATACATATAAAATTTATTGTCTGTTGTTTAACAATGACGAAATTAGTTATTTTTAGGAATGGTCCTGCCAATGGTCTTCTCCTCTTGATGGAAAGCATAGGATGAATCCAATAATGCAATGCAACAATGTAGCATGGTGACACACACCATGGTAGCCTAGTGATGCTCCTGCATCATCGGGCTTCCGGTCTCGCACTCACCAACGAAACAAGACAGCACAAAAGCTATCATTTTACATTGATCTTCTATAGTAACAGCCTGGCCAAGCCTTGGAAAAGTTCGAAATAAGGAAGTTTGATTAATGTGGCACTGTCATATTTTTTATACATTTGCCCATTTACATCTATTTTATATTTTTCATATTATTTATGTTTACTTTATTTAATATTCAGGTAAACGTGGTCTGGAAGTAGAGGGATGGGAAGTGATATTCCGGACACGCACACCTAGAGAAATCAGAGATGAATATGAAAGGTACTTATTCAACATATTACAACTCAGTAAGTATGAAGAAGAGTACCAAGTTACAAAAAGTGAACTCAGTACTTTTCTACAGATACACTAATATTTTATTTGTCTGTTCACTATTCTAAGAAGAATGTATTATTGTGATGTGTGTGATGGAAAGGAAATCCATAAATAAGAGAATTACTCTTCTCTCTAATTTTTACTCATATAAACATTTCATTAAAAATTTCATTCAGACAAATGGCTAATAAGTTGATGTCCATAGTAAGTCATTAATTAGACACTGATTGCTTATTTCCCTCACCATTTTAGGAAGCTAATATAGAATTAAATAATCCTTTTTTATTTTTGTAATTCAAAAGTATAATAAAAATGTAACAATTTCTGTATATCATCAATCATCCACAACAGCAACACTGCTGGGCTCAGGTCTCCTCGTAAGAGAGGGTTAAGGCACGTCATACATCATTTCCATACATATTTCAGTTAAATTCTTCCTTTAATTAGTTTTAGAAATTTCTTTAGGCATCCAAATATATATATTGTGTATATTTAAGATACCTTATATATTGCAGGTTGAAAAGAGAAAGAGAGGAGAGAAGACTTCAGCAGAGTGCTAACCCTCGTGGAACTATCACATTGTCCATCAATGCAACTGATATGTTTATGAAGTATTATGATGAGTATGAAATCTTGTGAGTGTTGCTTATTATGTTTTTTTTTTATATTTTGTTTTTATTTTAATACATAAAATAGTGTTAATGTTGTTTTTTGTGATATACAGAGATGTTGTTGTGTGTCAAAACTTTATTGGTTTCTTATATTAATTCTTTTATAAAAGTAGAATAGAATAGAATTTTAGTATTTTATTCCATTTACATTTTGGTTATTATATTACTTTGCAATCCATAAGTGTTAATTAACTTAGCATAGTTTATTATTTTAATCTTTTGTTTTAGGGAAGATCAAACTTTCATGCCCTCTATTGAGGTATCAGGCATGACAATACAACAATCAATAGATGTGCCAGTTACATTAAGGAACACTATGACTTTATCAGGAAACATATCAACACAGAATGGAATAGGTAATAATTACTCATGTTATATTTATTTCTACAACTTTCTACCAATAGGCAAAATTTAATAGAAATGACCGAAAAAAATCATGAAATCTATATTGCTAAAGAAATATAACTATTTTTACAAATAATCACGTTTTTGTTAATAAATTTAATTATTTAAAAGTACTGTTTTTCAAATTCCCTCGTAAACTTCTAAAACACAACGCTATTGGCGGAACAAAACGTGTCAACAGGTCGTTTGTATGATGTATTGGAGGTTATTCGCATTGTTTTGCCTGTGCTTATGATAAATTATTAGTGTTCTTTGAGGATTATTAACTGAAAGCAGTGACTCCTTGTGAAGAAAGACTTGTCACGATGACTGAAAGTAGTTTTGTCAAGGCA
Organism: Hyphantria cunea; assembly: GCA_003709505.1. Lineage (NCBI taxonomy): Eukaryota > Metazoa > Arthropoda > Insecta > Lepidoptera > Erebidae > Hyphantria > Hyphantria cunea. Next base: position 377,191 of record PKRV01000123.1, read on the forward strand.
TAGTCAGATAATCAGATTGCCTCTGTGGCGCAGTGGTGGCGTATGCGACTGCTCTGTTTTGAGGTCTTGGGTTCGATTTCCGGGTCGGAACAAATGTTTGTATGATCTGCAAATATTTGTTTAGGAGTTTGGGTGTTTTCTATCTCTAATATGTATGTATTTACAAAAAAAAGTATATCTGTATTTATAGCAGTTGTCTAGTACCCATAACACAAGCTCTGCTTAGCTTGGGACTAGATGGCGTTGTGTGTAAGATGTCCAAAATATTTATTTATTTATAATCTGACCAGAATTTATGTGTTTACGATGACTATACTATTTTGGTCCAATGCAACTTGTCCTATTTTGTTTAAATAAAACACATTTTATGCAAAAAAAAAATACTTTTTTATTATAACATTTTTATCAGTTATAGTAAAATGAATAAATGAGGCAATGGAACATATAGAACTCTCATAGTCTACCTATTACACTTTCCACATGTAATTTGGAACACACAACACCTTTTTTTAATAATAGCAACATCTTGTTTCCATTTTCCATTGAAATTATTTTTACTGCATATAATTTTCGGTATCTTTTTCAGCCTAAAAAGCAGAACTAATATTAAATAATGTAGGTAAAACAAATTTGTGTAGGTCACTCAGAAAAAAAGGATTAGTATATTCCATTAAAACACAACACTTATTGTCAGTTGTTGATCAACAGAAATCACAATATATATTTGTAACTTGAAAACTAAAAACATTTTTAGGTTAGTTTCTTGTTTACATTGTTCGTAAATCCTATTAGAAAAGATTTTAGATACATATGTTACATATTTAATACTCACGTTAAAATTATCTTCTCAACGATATAAACTACTCAAGCACGATAGATTATCTCTCCTCATCGCCTTACATCACTTTTTCCTTATTCGTGCATCTTTGAGCATTTGAAAATATATTTTGTCCAGTGCAGTTTTAAAGTTATTTTCGCCACTATGGACCATACAATATTTATTATAAGCTTTTGTATACTCTTCCATTGCTATAAGTCGATTTTTATGTTTCAATCACTTTTATTAAAATTGTGAATCAAACACTTCGTCGACAAATTATTCTCTGTGTATGGTGATGTCACAAAATAAGCGCACAAATTAAGATGGTTTTAACATTTTTTTTAAGCTTTATACTACAATTGTGCAAGTGTTATATTTTTTTTAGGATAGATTACTTATAGAATTCATAAAAAAATAAAACAAATACAAGCATATTCCCCATTACCACCCCTATTCATCCCATATATAGCGTAGGAGCTATCTAAGGTAGCAAATTACGCAGGCACAGTTTAAGGCCAGTGCCATATAGAGGCCAAAACATTATTTATAAGAAGAGGCTTATGTCTGGCAGTAGACTAAAATTTATACAAGGCTGTTGATGATGATATGATGGTGAGAACATTGATTAATACAATTGTTCTATGTTTACTGGATTTTATTTGATGTTTCAGGTACCGGTTCTGTTAATGTATGCAACAGAAATCTTAGTTCAGAGAAAGGTTGGACTGAAGTAGAGTGTGGTATAGGAAATGGACCCTTGGTTGGCTTTAAGATATTTAGAACACTATCTCGGCTAATGTTTTTGAATTGTGGAACAGTACTACAATTTACACCCAGAGGTGTATCACCCAGTTTTATATCAAGTAAGTTCAATATTCTCATGTAAATACTCTAAAATATATACCGATTTGAGGGAACTTTCAAATTGTTAGTTAAAATAGTCCACCTATTTTTCTCTGTATCGAAATTGCTTTAAATTCTAGCATGTAGAACTACATAATGTCTGTTCCATTCTTATGGACAGTTGTTAGTATTATCCTCTATTTATATGCTGTGAAATACAAAAGATTTCTTAAGAATACAAACCATTTTGCCAAGTTATATTGTTTCAAGAATCAACAACTTAAAAGTCAAAGTAAAAATTTATGTTCTAACACAAATAAATAAACCTACATTATCTGTGTGGGATGTGTTGTTAAAACACTATTCCAGGACCCTCCTATCTATTTGATAGCATTCTTTTTTATTCCTATATTTGTGTTTTTTTTAGTGTTTTTAATATTGTATTTTTGTGTTTTTTTACAGCTATGGCTTTACAACTAGATGCACATTCAGTGGGCTACCTTACATACAGAGCCGGTGGTTCGGGCGGCTCCTCAATGACCACCATTTATGTACGTGATTCAGAGAAATTCCACAGCAACACGGCTCTTCAAATTGGAAACCCACACTCGTTCATATCTTTCAACTTTATGATGAAGATGCCTCAGCACGATATGAAACTGAGGTTGGCTTTAAAGTAAGTCAGTTTTGTTGATGGGTCTCATCATTCTCTTTTAGGTTTTAATATTTTTTGCTGATTAAAACGTCTTTAAATAAGAATTAATGTCTGTAAGGCTGAGCTTGTCAAATGTAAAATTATTGTAGGGCTGTGCGTTTTATTAAAAGCTTGCTATTGTCTTTGACCGGTTTTTAAATTATTTTGAACTATCATCTGATATGACATAAAATAGCTGTTTGTTTCTTCTTTCGAACGGGAGGCCTTTGTTCAGTGGTTGTCAGGCTCTTCATATGATTTAATGTGAACATGAAAAGTTATGTTGTTTGTTTATATTCCAATTATTTATCCTGATTTTCACATTTGTCGAAAAACCTTACCAAATCAGTCATCTATTCTCTAGTGATGCTATGTTACTTAAGCTAGCGTAGTCGATTTATTTTAAAAATCTGATGTTAAGCTATATTGCAAATTTTTGCATTTGCGATTTTATTTTATTTGTTTTTTTTATTTATTAGCTGCTATCTGTTTTTTTAATGTGTGTTTTGCTGGCGTGGCTAAGATAGGATAATTAACATCACGCTTAGACCAATAGGAACCTAGTTTAATCGAACAAAGACTCTAACGAAGTTGCGTGGGTCAACTATTAGCTATATATGTTTATTTCTGTATGTTATAATATAAATTATTGCCATAGCTATGCTAGCGCAAAAGTAATAATTTCTTTCTAAAATAAAAAAGATTCTTTCTTCCTTTGGAACCAGAATTTTCCTAGATGTATCTAACGTTTTTTTTGTATCTGTTGGTACTTTTTATCGTATAGGGGACAAACGATTAGACAGGTCACCTGATGCTTAAGTACTACAACACTGCAATACAAAAAGACCCAAGTACGTCGCCGTTTTTTTAATCTTATTCATAGGGAAAGAAGGTGAAAAGCAATTAAATGCTGAATGTGTGAATGAATTAAATTTGATACCGTGGTATCAGCTCTTTTGCTCAGGCCCATTTCTAAAGCACGGCTATCTCACAATTTGAATATTTTAAAGCATAGCTCTGGGACTTTTGTACCGCCTTGCGTATCTCATGATAGGGATTGGTTTTGTATTTATTTGGCTGCTAATATTACCGGCAATAAAAAATATTACATATTAAATTCACAGATTTTTGGAAGATTATGTTAAAAGTTATTTAAGTTTTTAGATTACCATGAAATCCATTGATCACAAATGAGTTATCATTGTTGTCAACAAGATGGCGAAATATAATATTTTTGAAATCAAAATCTTTCTTTTAAATGATTTTCGTCACCCGTCAATAAAATGTTGCTTTTCTACTAAATACACCAGTAGGTTCATTGATAAATGTCGATTGAAATATTTAATCGGATTTTTTTTAAATAATTTATTTAATAATATATAATATTTTCGGCAATCTGGCTATGCAAAGTCATCCAGTTTGCAAACTAAGTAGACTTTAAAACATAGAAATGCGTTTTGTTAATGCAGTTGTAACAAAGTTTTGAGAAAAATTAAATTCTTTTAGCACACCTAAAAATATTATAAACACATGAAAATAATTAGGATGATTAACTTAATAAACGGTATAAATATCTTAATCATCTGTTACATATACAAGATTTTCCATTCTCCTTTAAAACCATGGCTTTGTCATAGTTAGAAAATTTCTAGCATGGCTCTCAAAATATTTTCTATTATATAAACACTTTATATATATATATATATATATATTAATAAAATAACTCAGTAAATCTAATGCTTTTTTGATAAACAAGCAACATGAAAAATGCTAACATATTGCCAGCCATTGATGCATTGCATATATTATATGTATGAAATACTCTTGTTTCAGGTTTGGCACATTTGGAGCAATAGCTGAATATGGAGCTGAGAAAAAAGTATCACAGAACAGTAGTGTGTCAGCCGCAGTTATGCTTGGGGTCCCTAGTGGCGTTATGCTCAAACTAAAGTAAGTTTCCAGGCTTATAATACATTTAAAAAACAGAATGTGTGGTTAGAATAAATTAAAACAATCCAGAACATAATCATTTGTGTGATTATACAATCTCATAGCCAATAAGTTGGATATTACAAGGCAACATCCAACCTACTTGTCACAAGATTTAGTACACTGCCTAGTAATGCATCAAAAGAATACCTAAGAACGTAACCTAAAAGTTGCAATCCTTAATTTTTTTTTTGGAATAGGGTCAAACGAGCAGACTTATCGCCTGATGGTAAATGGTTACCGCCGCCCATTGCCACTCGCAAAACACCAGCGGCGTCACAAGTGCGTTGCCGGACTTTGGGAGATGGAGGAGGGGTTGTGGGTGTGGGCCTCCGGTATCCTCACTCACTCGGCGAAACAGTGCTTGCTGTTTCACACCGGTTTTCTGTTAATCTGTGTTATCACTCCGGTCGAGCCGGCACATGCACACCGAAGCGTGGCTCTCCCACGGGTAAACGGGCCACTGCCCAAAAAATAGTCTTTAGAGAAAATTCTTCAGAAAAAAAAAGTCTTTAGAGTCTCGACTCTCCTCAACTATATTATGCATGTATTATAAATATAAACCTTCCTCTCCGAATCCGAATCTGTTGCTGAAAACTGCATTAAAATCTGTTTAGTAGTTTAAGAGATCTAAACGAGAACATATAGCGGAAGTGACTTCATTTTATATTATGTCAAGATAAACACATATTTTTAAAAACTTTGAATACATTTTCATATATTCAGTGACATCAACATATTTCTTATTAATACTAGCAACCTGCCGGGCTTCGCACGGGTTTATTACGGAATATATAGTTATAGTGTATGTTTGTCTGAGGTGTGTGGCTTAATTTTTTCCGACGTCTTCAACAAATATCGTTATATTTTAGCCAATATACTCAAAAATTTAACAAATTATATACGAAAATCCTCAAGAATCACTCTACCTATTAAGTAAAAACGTATTAATATATATCCGTGCAGTAGCATTTGAGTTTATCGCTAACAGACACACAGACAGTCGCGGTGGAGGACTTTCTTTTATAATATGTAGTGATAACATGTTTTGTTGTAACTTAGAAACTTTAAAAAATACCATTTTTACATGACCATAACAGTTGATTTTTAACTTTTATTTGTAAACATGCCTATGGGAATTACAAAGACTAAATTCTTTTCAGATGGACCTGTTCTTCCCAAACTATAGTAGTGCCAATTCACCTCTGTGAGGAGGTTATGCCATCGCCTGTGTTCTACGCGACTGTAGTACCTCTAGTCTCGTGGCTTGTGCTAAAGAAACTGGTATTAGATCCCATAGCCAGGGAGCGGCAGGACCGCGACCGACAGAGATCAATGGAGGCTAATTATGAAAGGTAAGGAATCGAAATCATGATTAAAACTTACCCTACTTACCTTACTTAAGTGCGGGCCATCCGTATAATAAGTACCTATTAAGTGTAATTGCTTGAAATACCATTAGTTCTTAGAAAAATCATTAGTTTTGTAGAAGTTTAGATATACGCCTTCGACTCTGACGAAAGAATGTTTTGGCCTAGTTCGATACACAATATATCCAAACATAAAATATACCTGACGATGTATCTGAACATAAACGAAAAGGCTAGTTGACACCTCTCTACAAAACGTCACACTTTTGGTTGCGACCAATGTAGTGTGCTATTGTCACTAAAATCACTAGATATTTATTTCAAAAATATATTAATAGGCAGCTATTGTGCCAATTATTCCATATCAATTGTATTTAAATGACCTATTGTATAATAAAATGTGTTTGTGTAGAAGAATATAAACAAGGCTTCGTTTATCTTGAGCGACTTTTCATTCGTCCGATCCATCACAGCTCAGGTCTACTAGACCATACTGGCCAGATGGTTTGGTATAAGATCTTTTTCATGTTTTCCTTTTCTCTTCAGGGATGTTGTCCTGCATAGTTAGCTCGTTTAATCGGCGGTGACGACAACCCTAGGATGAATAGTACCTAATGACATGAACATTGAAGGTATATCATTTATTCAGGTTGCAGGAAATGCAAAGGCAAGCGCGAGCTACAGTGGAACTGATGAGGGAAACATATTCAAGAATCAGATCCGAAGAGGAGAAGAAGAAAGGTCTTGTGATCTTGCGAGCATTGTATGGGAAGTTACCATCGGGTAAGTTTACATCACGTTTTTAATATTTAACTTGCTATTGCTCGCGGTTCCGCCCGCGTATATGTCGGTTATTTCGTTAAATGGTAGTTTGTCTTATTCATGTTCCATCTAAATCGAGAGACATACGTTACGTCTACTATTAGTTAAAATAGTAATAGATATCCAACCATACAGCTATCTTCGCAAATTTTCGCTTTTATAATAATAATTTGATTAAGCATTACTTTTGTTATAAGTATTCAATAAATAATATAAATACTCAAAGGCTCAATTTTTCTTTACTAGATGCTGACAAAAACATTTAGTTATTATTTTCAACTGTTTTGTAAGACATTGCGAATTCAATATTTTATAATAATATATATTTATAATAATTTTAATAATGTACAATGTACAACACTCTTACAATGTTTCTATGTTTTATAAAATGTTACAAATTGTGTATCGTTCCTAGTGTTTGTTATTTGTAAATGTTATTGAACGTTAATATACAGAAAACTTAAAATCCCTTCATTAGTTTAGGCGCTACAGTAGAACTAAACTACTGAAGAAATTTTAATTAATAAGATGTCAATAGATTCTTGATACTAATAATATATTTTTCAATTTTATCAAAGCTCTTACCTAATCGGGTTATATTTTTGATAATGCAAGATCAAGCAGATGGCAAAAGTTTTTGACATATTTTATGTCTGCTTCGTATATAAAAAATCTAGTATTTTACTGTCAAACAAGGGAACTGAGGAGCACAAGTAAAACCACGATTTAATCAGAGAGAACAATGTGGACACGTTATGTCATTTAGAAAAGAATATATTCAAATCGCCTTCAAACATTACATCTTCACCTTTATCTTCAACTTTAGACTAAAATAACGAAAAATCTACTAAATATATAACACATAATTAATAATTCAATTTCGAATCCATGTTTCTGAAGCGATTCGTCTTCGACGATTCCTTCGCGGAACGTTAATATCTTGACCAAGAGTGCTCCAAACGGGAGTACTCGGAGTGCGCGTAGACTGTGGACTCGAACCATGGTTCACACACTGCGTCCGACCAGTAGCCTTCCGCAGCAGTAGACCGTTTGGAATCACCATCATGGACAGTCACCACCTCCGCATTTTTCTCCGTTAGTGTATGAACTCTAATGTTATATGTAGTCTTGAGACTTTCGGGTGGACTATCAGAATCTGCTGAGGCTGATACTACTACGTCGTTTAATTTGATCAAGAAGTCATTTAATTGGTGTACCACCCTTCCCTCGAATAATATAATTACGTGCGCCAACTACATCATCAACCGGACCCCCCCTCACCATCCCCCCCCCCCCCGTAAAATCACGCATCCATACTGCGTCCCTAACTCTTAAACTCCCTTTGTGTACCTTCCGCGTTAGCCACTCGCACTTTTGTAATTATTGACCTTCCATCCTTGCTACCTTTCCTTAGAAGATCCAACCTGGACTTTAGACTTCTACGTTGTAGCAGCACTGCCAGCAAGACTCCTGTCGTACTATCCTCCTCGTTATCATCACATCCACACCACATATCGATGTCTTCCCTAATTGCCTTCTTAATAGCACGTTTACGAGGGGTAATATGCGGGAGTGAAGATAAATACCATTTTTAGTCACAAACTCGTTGTATCCCCTACTCGTGAATGGGGGACCATTATCAGTTAGGACTTCCTTTGGTTTTTTTTATGGAATTGTTCCCCCTATATCATACAAATATTGTGGGTAAATGAGCAGACGTATCGCCTGATGGTAAGCGATTACCGCCGTCCTTGGACATCCGCAACATCAGAGGGGGCAGAAGTGCGTTGCCGGCCAGCGCTGATTCATACCGGTTTTCTGTGAGGCCGTGATGTCATTCCGGTCTAGTCGGTCCGTGCATGCCGAAGCGCGGCTCTCCCGCAGCAAAGAATGGTAATTCAAACCTTGCGAAAGTTTCACGTAGCAATTTAGCACCGAACTGGGTGTCTTTTTTAAAACATCGATAAAACTTCTAGCCATTTAGAAGTGGAATCAATTAACACCAGGAACGTCATACCCTTAAAAGGTCCCAAAAAACCTAAATGAAGACGAGTCTATGCTTACGCGTGGTGCCGGGCCCTCCAACGCTCAGGTCTCGCTGCGCTGACACTCGCTCTCTCTATGTCACAGATCACGCCGGGCCATCACAACATGCTTCGAGCCAAGCTCTTTGTTTTTACTCTCCTAGAGTGTCCTACATGTAACTCTTTTAAGACTTGACTTTTCAGCGAACTAGAAATCACAAACCGATATCCCCAAACTATGCAACCCCTATTTACATAAAGCTTCTGACGTCGGGTGAAAAATGACTGTAATTCTTCATCTTTACAATCTACTGGCTAACCGAACGGATGGAGTAAATAAAAATAATTTCATGAGATCTGCATCTCTGCTTGTTTCGACCTGTAATATTTTCTTGCTGATTGCCAGAAAATTAAGGACACAATTAAAATATGTAATTTCTTCCCCTTTGTACTTTTCCTCCCCAACCGGTAATCGCGAAAGTGCGTCCGTGGTGTTTTTGTCACTACGCAAATATTCTATGTTGGAATCAAAAGCTACCAAGATCACCGCCAAACCTACCAAGACCTCTCATTAGTTAGTAACCGAGGATCGAAATAAGTAGCCTGCATTTGGGGTGCCCATGTGTGAGTAACTTACCGTCAAGTGACCCGACTGTTTGCTTACTATATCGTATAAAAAATCTACTGACTTAATGCCTCAAGGTTTTACTTGCGCATTTATCTCTATATCGTTTGTCGTGTTCATACTAATATTATATAATAAATAAATGGATCATAAATGAGTTGTCATTCTTGCAACAAGATGGCTTAATATATTATATTTTTGAAATTAAAGTCTTTTGTCTTCGATTTTCGTGATCCGTCAATAAAATGTTGCTCTTTTACTAAATTCACCAGTAAGTTTATCCAATAGATTGAAATATTTAATCGTTTTGTTGTTTAATATATGTTTTAAAACAATGTGAAATATTTTCGGCAATCTGACACTCGACGCCATCTTGTTTTCAGGCTAAATAGATTTAAATCATGGCGTGTTTAGAACACGTAGGAATGTATTTTGTTAATGCAAAACTTTATGGACAGAATTAGAATTATTTCTGCACAATTCTAAAATATAATTAATATATTAAAATAATTAAGACGATTCACTCAATAAACGGTTTAAATCTCATAATCACTCATGTCATACTGTCAGCTGTACAGGATGTGCCATTCTCATTTGGCATGAAGATACTTTGATTATTGTGGAAGGACATAGACTACTCTTTATCGCGATAACCGACATAAACGCGGGTGGAGCCGCTGAAAAAAGCTAGTTAAACATTATTTTAATGTTTACCAAATTGAATTATGTAATTGATATTTTGCCACACAGGTGCTTCGGATCACGAAGTGGGAATGGAGCAGGCAGGGGACGCACCGTCTCCTGAGTCACCCACTGCGTTCGGAGAAGTCATCGATGTCACAATACCGGTTCAGTGTCTCGTCAAGGACTCGCGGTTAGAACTCCTCGAAGCTAGCAAAGTACGTAATTGTTTATTTGTACCTTTAGAATATTACTGGTAGTCACTGTCATCGATACAAATCGATAATTGGAAGAAGAGTCATAAAAAATATTACCTATAATCCTGGTACTTTAAATAAAGTCCCTGCAAAAAAAATAATTAAAACAATGCATTTTTCTAATTGTTTGACGGAAGACTCCATTTCGTATTGAGTGATTAAATAATAATATTCAAACCACTCTGTGTTGTGTAAACCAAAAAGAAATCCGGGCATCCCATCGCTTATAGCTTTAGAAGTTCAATTTCTCGGTTTCATAATGGAGTTTACCCATATGTACCATAATTTCATATGTTGTTAGCACTTTACTTACGCTATATACGAAGGTACACTTTGGCGTATGCGCAACAGCTAGCACTAAAACTGTCCCCGGTGGTCGTTGGGAAGATTTTTTTCCAGTTACCACAACCGGTGGTGGTTGAGAATTTAAAGAAAAATAAACCTTATTTTCACACTGTCACCACTGGAGGCGGTAAAGAATATAATAATGTAATAAATATAAGCTTATTCCCAATGACCACTTCTAAAACTACTAAAAAGAAGGCAGAAGTAACAAAGTTTAAGCTTCTAAGATAAAGGCTCGTCGTCAAATGTGAACAATATGTGTATATTAAAGATAATTACGACAATAAGTAAATATTACCTCTTGTCAACAATTAAGTTAATTTGTCTCAGAAAATAACATTTTAATAGCAGTTTTTATTGATCCATAATTCATCCACTAATCATTCATTCGACTGCCTCGGTGGCGCAGTGGTAGCGTATGCGACTGCTGTTCTAGAGATCTCGGGTTCGATTCCTGAGTCGGACCGAATGTTTGTATGATCTGCAAATATTTGTTTCGGAGTTTGGGTGTTTTCTATGTATAATATGTATGTATTTACAAAAAAAAAGTATATATGTATTAATACCTGTTGTCTAGTATCCATAGTACAAGCTCTGCTTAGTTTGGGACTAGATGGCGTTGTGTGTTGAAATGTCCAAAAATGTTTTATATTTATTTATTTATTATTTATTAATGAACTAAATAGTGTTCGTCATTCATTCAATAACTTTATAATTAAAAACAGTGATAGTAAAAACGCAACAAGTATATCAGTGTAGACTAATTACTATTTCAACAGCAATTTATGAATGAGTGATGTTATGCACATTTACATTTCAATATTATGCGGGTGATAGAAGAAGGTATTATAGGGGTCTGTTACTTAACTGGTAGGAACATTGTATTATTTATTTTTATTTGAAAAACAAAGAGTGTCTTTCGGCTACTTACGTTCTAATAAAAAGTCTATGAGTTATTGATCTTAACAGTATTTAATTTACCCGATCCCCTTAGCGAAGGGGTTCGCGTCGTATCTCTTTCTACGATCGCTCACGGCTCTATTCTCTTGTATTATTGGCTAATATTTTGTTTTGACCACGTGACTTAGAGTCGAGATGGTATCATTTCTATACATTTGTTAGTTTTCTATTATTGTACAATGTCAACTTGGCTAGGGGCGTTGTTCTGATATTTTTGCTTTTGTAAAAATGAAACTACTCATTTTTATAATTATAGCATCAAAAGAGAAGTGTATGTTTCAAATTGACAGCTTTTCAATAAATGTATATGAAAGTATGTATGGGACTTACATCAAAAAAGAAATTTTTTATGTGTCTTTTTGTTCCGGCTATTCTCTGGAACGACTGGACCGATTTTGACGGGTCTTGGTGTAAAAAGACAAGATGTGGCTTTACCTCGCTATTTCTTTTCTTTAGTGTCTATTTAATCTATAGTAAATTTTCGTGTATGAAAGGATGCGTTGTTTGTTCACAGTCTGAACTAGCAGGCTTCTATGATCCCTGTGTTGGCGACGACAAACACCTGACTGTTCAATACATGTTCCACAACAATCTTCACCTCTGCACGGTGCCCGACAGCCAAGCCGTCGTACTACCGCGCAATAGTAAGTATGATATATAAATCTTAAATCACTACTTGTTATTATATGTGAGCCTGCCAAAGTGACTTTATTTAATGGAAAGCATGAGCAAAATCCAAGAGTAATGGTCACCATACACTTTTCGAATGCAGACAGGCCTCTGGTGTTTCGGGTGTCCATAGGCGGCGGTAATCACTTACCATCAGGTGATACGCCAGCTAGTTTGCCCCCCATTCCATAAAAAAAAGACAATGCAGACATGCAGCGTGATGACTCATACTTTAGCGGCCTTTTGCATTAATTTTGTCGTAATGTACATTTTGTTTTGGTATATTCTATGAAGTTAGTCGCTTTCGCCTCGGTCGAGCCTTTTTTATGAGATATGGGGCAAACGAGCGTCTTAAGTACGTTGCCGGCCTTTTAAAAAGGAGTACGCTTTTTTCTTGAAGGTTTGAAGGTCATATTGGTCCGGAAATATCGCAGGTTCATTCCACAGTTTACGTGGCATTACTACCTTGAGTTCTATTTATTTATATTTTTAGAACATACTTTTAAAATACTTTAAAGCCTAACTAAGCCTCGAGCTTTAGAACGAAACATAAAATAGTTGTTTCATTATATGGGTGTTTGTTTACATATATCTTTATCCTCATTTCTCTCTTACAGATCATCGAATTAAAAATAGATCCTGAAAATTAAGGTCAGTGAAGGCAGGTGGTAATCTACGGCGCGCTCGTTGAACAACCTATTACTAGACATTAGGAATAATACTATCCGAGTGTCACACTGATCCAGGAAATTATGATCAAGCTTAGGCAGCTTACATTCCATTATTTTATTGCAGAATATCCATATAAGTGAGCTTCTAATACCAAACAAAGAGCTTGAAAACTCTGTATTTAAAGCTGCATAAAAAACCCAACACTATATTACTTTATTTATATTTTCCCATTCGTTCCTTTTGATGTATTTGTTTGTAATTTGCAATGTAGTTTCAAAGAGTTTAAAGGCAACTAATCTTGTAGTTACGCCTTATGTATGAAGGCTATTTGATATTATCTTTACATGTTTTTCGAGTGCTTGAAAACAACATACTGCCATTTTAATACTTGTATTTGAAATGTATATAACGATGTATTAATTCTAATATTTGGTTATATACAGGGTCATATAAAAGTGTCATCATATTATTGCAATATTTAAGCCTCATTGTCCGATTTAGATGTTTAACTTTTATTCTGGTTCTGAATTTTAAACTGTAACTGTTTTATTACTGTCTGAGAGATGTCCAAATTTTAGAGTATATGAAATAATATAAAATACAATGTTATGTACACACCAAAAATAATGTTAAAGTAATACTATGTTTAAATTAGGTTTATATTTTCAGCTATATTTTATTAAAATAGAATATCGTGAGTTTTATTTGTTGCTGTGGTCTAGATTTAAAACAATTATCTTAAAAAGGTTTGTAGTAATTACTGAACAGATAAAAATAGCATGAGCACAATATTGCAAGTTTATTGAATGGCTCTGCCCATTCAACTGCCGACTTCAGCCAGAACATTGTAGATAGTATTTTTGATACATCAGCTATTTTTACACTAATTAAAGTCTTGACCGTATTGTTATGCATTCTCTAATCGATATGTAAGTATGTAAAACATATAATACTCATTATTATTCGCTGCAAACGATAAAATAGTGGAGAGAATGAATGAATATTGAAGTTTTACGTTCTTGTTATTGATTAATTGTTCAGAAACTTGATGACAAATTTAAAAGTTTTATATTCATACAATACAAAGACACAAGACAATCTATAGTATTGCTGAAAACTGTTGTTATTTATCTTTATCTGTTTTATACTTACACATTTCGTGTCGATCCATTACCTAGACTGTTGTGCAACCCTATTTGAATATATACTCTAAATTAATCATCTGTTGTCTTTTAAAAATATATATATAAATGTTATAGTAATTTAAATCATCAAAATACTATTAGATAAATATTGAAAAAAGGTATTTCTAGAATATGTAAACAAGCAAAAGAATATTTAAAAATTGAAATATTTTTGTGACATATTTCGTCGAGTCTGATATTAATCGAGTTTGATATTTAAACATTCAATACATTGGATTATTTTAATAATTAAATTCTCTTATTATATTTATTTAAACATCACTTTAATAATATTATATAAATCCGTGTCTAAAAATCTACTGCTTAAGATTTTGTGACATACGAAGAGCAACACGGGCCATCAAACCGAGGGGAGTAGGCATGGCGACATTTTTCGATACAAAACAGTTTGTCATTTTTTGCGGGGGAAATCTTCACACACACATTTTACACTCGCATACAAAATCGATCGCCTGTCACTACAAACTCACACATAACAATCAAAACAAAACATTCAGATTTTCACGCGCACAAATACATTCTGTGTCTTAACAATATAACGCGTAGGCCCATTTGGTCTTATACTTTGGCAGAGGTGAACGCATAAATACCTATGTTTACTCCTTATCGTGTTGCTCTATGTTCTGGTATTAAATGTTTTTTAAATGTAACAGTTATATCAAAGTTCACAATATGGCAATTTAAAGTAAGCGCGTCTATGTTGAAGCTGAACCGTTGCTGGCACAAAAAGCTTGTATAATTAATTTTCTGGATTTTGTTGTTATATAGTTATACTACGAGTTATTCATTGAACTGTTAGTATGTTTGAATAATTATGCTTCGTATGATATAAATCGTTAGTCCAATTATATCCTCGCTGAAGGTTGTTTCATTTTTTATAAAAATACGCCTGTTCGTTGAATTTCCTATAGCGAATGTAGTTTATAGCATATTTAGCGACTTGTTCAGCTTATTTGATAGGTGAATATTATTGTTTCTTCTGTTACAGAGGCCTTACGGAATATATAAATATTGCGAAATAAACTATGATGTTGATTATAATATTGGGTTTTTAGTTTTTTAAAATGTCTACTCATTTGAAAACGACACTTTCATATCCACAGCTTTCAATAGTCAGAATTTCTCTTTCAAAACAAGGTTTTGGTTAACTATACCAAGCTGGTAGACGGTTTGGTAAGGAGATATTGTATTTATTTGACTTCTGAAATAGAACGGGTGCAAATGCTGAATTTGAAATCTAAGGTGGAAAGGAATGAGTTCCACTATGAGTTGGGACTCGTAGGTCGGTGAGTTACTTGTGACTCGGAGTGGCAGTATCCTTTGGCAACTGTAATCACTAACTGGTGACCCATCTGTTCTTTTGTTTCCTTATACCATAAATAATAACTTATTCGCATTCCCCAGTTTTGTCAATGGTTTTTATTCACTGTAAGAGTCCTTCGGAGTGCATGCAAAAATCATTAAAATCGGTTAGATAGTTCCGAAGTTCATCGTGAGCAATAATGTGAAATGTCAATTATATATAGACTATCTAAAATTTATTAGGATCTCAGTTTTTTTGGCATGCCCATCGTATGTATGTTTTAACCAAACAATGAAGTAAAAATGTGGCTCCAAAATGGAGACTTGTCAATTATCAAGATTTAAGGCTACGACAAATTGCATTATACACGAGTTATTTTTATTGTAAAGGGGCAAACTAGCAGACATATCGCCTGATAGGAAGCGATTATTGCCGTCCATGGACACCCGCAATATCAGAAGCGTCACACAACAAGTGCGTTGCCGGCCTTTGGGGATCGGGGGAGGGGTTGGGGGTATCGAGGGCCCAGATGAAGTATCTGGGCCCTCGATATGATCCTCGACGTTAAGTGGCTCTTCGACGAGCACTTCCGGCAGCTTGCTCCCAAGCTGGTCGACACTGCCTCCGCCCTAGGGCGACTTTTGCCCAATCTGGGTGGAGCCAGTGTCGCAACGCGAAGCCTCTTGACGGGGGTCGTCCGGTCGATGGCGCTGTACGGCGCACCGGTGTGGGTGTCGGCTCTGACCGCCCAGAATAAGGCGCGCCTCTGGCGCCCTCAGAGGGTATTGGCGGTCAGAGCCATACGCGGCTTCCGCACGGTGTCGACCGAGGCGGCGTGCGCCTTGGCCGGAACACCCCTGAGGGATTTGGAGGCGGAAGTGCTCGCCGAGGTTTATCGACGGGTGGCTGAATTCAGTCAGCTGAGTGGCATGCGCCCCCCGCCCGGAGAGGTACGTGAGTGGCGTGAAGCCGCCCGTCGAGCCACGATGGCTCGTTGGTCTTCGCGGCTGGAGGCTCCACGAGCTGGCTTCGCCACCGTGGAGGCGCTCCAGCCGGTCATCCTGGAGTGGGCAGGGCGGCAGCACGGAACCCTTTCCTTCCGACTGACGCAGGTGCTTTCCGGGCACGGTTGCTTCGGGAAGTACCTGCACTCGGTCGCGCGGAGGGAATTGAGTCCCGCCTGCCACCACTGCGACTGCAGTGAGGACTCGGCCCAGCACACGCTGGCCG